>JAHWFP010114654.1:42787-88570 GCA_023313725.1 Lithobius niger | reverse complement strand
AAATAAGGAATTTTTCACTGAAAAGTAGGTAAAAATAAGGAACCCCTCAATTTAAATCAGTGCCTAGAGCTTACTTGTTTCACGAGTAGTCATAAATATAGCCTAGATAGGAAGTACAATACATATGCCTAGAGATTTTTTTTAATTGCTTGCTAGACTTTCTTAAATAATGATACATGTAGAAAGCCACTCACCAAATTTGCATGGATGCCGTGATGGTCGTAAAAATACCGTACATCTTTTCACTTTGAATATCTTCATATAATAATGTCTAGTTTGTAAAATGGGGGGAGGGGGGGGCACCTTTAACAAAATCTGGTAAATGACTAGACCCCAATGGAAGCAGCAGCAACGTGAGGCACCAATAAAAAAAATAGCTTTTGACCATAGGTTACTTTTTTTTTTTGGGGGGGGGGGAGTCTGACAAGGTCCTATTTAGAACTCTAGAATTTTTAGTAGGCTACACTTTTTTCTGAACACTTTAAAAGATTTTTCATTTCTCACTGAAAAAAATACCCAAATTGCAGACATTATTGTAATAATCTCCACTGAGACGTGAAATATAAGCATTGTCTTCAGCAAGACTGCACCTCTGTTAAATGTTTTCAGAATATCAGCATGGCTGTAAAGGCGGGGGTTGGTTGGGGGAGGACGACGACGTAAAAAGGCATTAAAAAACACCCTAACTCCAAAGTCGTTTTGAGATAGTCTTGAAATATAGGGCCTAAGCCATAAAAATTCGTTTCAAGCTGGTTAAAATGGTCTTATTGGAATGTTAAAATCGGTCACAATTTCTCGAAAATACAAATTAATTTTTTGTCATAAGACCCGAAATCAACATAAAAAAATTTGACCCGCGATGATTTAAGGGGAAAATGGCGGCGGCCTAATATAACCTATCTGCAGTGGTAGTACATATTTTTTACGGTTACACTTAGACCAATGAAATACTGCTAAACACAATTCTAGCTCATTAACCTTCCTAAGATATTCTCGTAGTTGACGCTTTATATACTGGATATAAATAAATGTGCGATAAAACCATTCCGTCGGTGTATCATCACTAACAGCTGGCTCAGCAAGCCCAAAACAGAACACTTACATTCTTTATACACATTCATTGTACCGAAAAACGAAATTACAAACAGCAGATAGTACGAAATTTTAGCAGTTGAAAATGAAAACTAATAGACTCTAAGCACTTACCCCAAAATTTATCCTTGGCTCGAGCACAGATCGAGCAACGTTCACGCCTTGACAGTGGACTTGCGAAAACGAAACCGTTGCTCGATGCGGAACCGGAAGTGATGCTTTTACAGCACACGCGCAGAAAGCCTCGTTGCATTGTAAACAAGCTAAGGGACCGTCAAGAGTGTCAACGAAGTTCGTGCCTTATTTATTGATTTATTGAACTCAAATCTTATACGTTATGTCACTAATTTACACTTAGATTTACAAAATAAGCGTAGCTGAAAAAAGTAGGAAGTACATCTCAAAACTGGAAAAAAGTAGGAAAATAAGGAACGAATACAAAAAAGTAGGAAATAAGGAAAAAGTAGGAACTCTACGACCCCTGCTAATGGCTAAAATGACTCGCTTATAAGCCCAGGGCTTATATGTGAAACGCGTTTTTTTTTTAATATTCTTACTAGGTTGTATAAAAACTCGCACTGTTTATTAAATAAATCGTTAAATATTCCTTAACATTTTAAGAAAGTGAGTTAAAAAATAAATTGTCATCGCTAATGGAGTGAGTTGGTATTTTTTTCCGTCACCCATGGAGTGAAGCACTAACGAAATATTTATTTTTGCGAAAACTATTGGACACTATTATTTCAAACTTACTACACGCACGCAACAGATATTCAATAAGGTGCACAGAAAAAATCAAATAAATGGCTTTAATTGTTTCAAAGAAATTTTTTTTTAATTAAGGGAGGTAATGAACTAAAATTGAAAATCTCCGTGTTGACAAAACGTGTCTGAAAGTCGGCGTTGTTAGGCTAAAAATCGTTGTTCCCACCTGACAGGCAATAGTGTGAAGGTTTATAGGCTCCTTTTCCATTTAGTTTTGCATCGTGGCTGTTGTTTTAATTTTTTAATGCTGTGAAACATCATCTTTCTTGTGATTTTCAACGATGAACTAAAACACAAGCGCTCACGTGAAATCCGAAGCAAGCGGCGGCGGCCATGCTGAAATCATGCATCAGCCAATGAGAGTGCATCAAATCGGTCACGTGATGCCAACAGGCCAATGAGGGAACGCGATCTTCAAATGCTTTGGAAAGTTAGTTTGAAACCGCCAGAAATGACTTGCTACAATCCGCCTGATTAGCTAATGCCAAATGGCCGTCGAGAAAATATGTCGAGAGGCCTGGATTTATGGGAATTCTAGCTTTCCAACGAATCCAAGATGGCGGTGCCCAGTGAAATCGTTCGATCGCTACCGCTGATCAAAACAAGACCAATTTTCTGCTTTCTAACTTACGAAAAAAGAACGAGAACGACATTTTTGCAGTTTTTAGCGAGTCTACACTCAACTAAAGTGCTTTTTACAAAATTATAGACGTCGGTAACAACGTTTTTTTTTTTTACAGAAATCGATTAACACGTCATGTAGCGAATTTCAGCTTTTCTCTTTTCAATATCTTAGCCGCAAATTGCGGTTTTTTGACCCGCAGTTTCCCTTCAAAGTTGAGATGATTTTTTTTTTCACGGCCTAACCTGGTTACAACGGGGCAGGCCCGATTTGCAAAACTTTGTTTCAGAGGACCAATTAGAGGCCCTGGATAGAACATATGTTTTAATTCCTAAAATACCTATGCTACCTAATTACATTTTTGCAGTTTAATTCGGGACGGTATTCTGGAATGAAAACTTATTTTCCATTTCTCTGCCCTGGATGGAAAATATGTCTTTATCCCTACAATACTTAGCCAATATTTTTTTTAATTACAGACAATAATAGCCAATAATTTTTTTAATTACAGACAATAATGGTTATTTGGTAAACTTATTCTGGCATAAAAGAAGAAAAAAATCCTCGCAATGTTTTTTTCTCAGACTTAATAGGTTAAGTAAAATATTACATAATAAAATGAAATGGCAAAGGAAACAAATACTTGATTTATGTTTTCGGGGAAATTTGGTTCGCTTACTGGGGCATTTAGAAGATTGTCGACACCTGCCCCCATAAAATCATTGTCTTGCATAGAAGCTCATGGGCTTATATCCGGAGCATGGGCTTAAATTCGAAAATAAGCCCAGGGCTTATATGCGGGATTTGATTTACGGTAGTAAGGAAAAATGACTTAATTAGTATGGGCTTTTCACACTTCTTCAAAACCTAAGTGTCATCCAGATTCAAAGTACAGTTGTCTTCCTGTGCCTTAATGCCTTCTATCATGTTCCAAAAGTGAAGGTAGCCTACTAGCCTAGCAACATGGTTGTGCTTGCAGGAGAGCCTCCAATAGGGAAGATACTGCTGATGAGTTACTTTGTGTAGAATGAACTGATGTACCGTCGCAGGATTCAGCCTAAAATGCTTTCACTTGCTATTAGTGAGGACCTGAGCAGTTTCGTGTGTCGAGCCATTATCTTTCATTCCAGTCCACTCCAATGAGAAGATCGACAGACACAGACTCACCTGGACGCATTATTCGGTACCATGATTGAGTTCCTTTAGTAGCATAAAAAAGATTTGGTTTTACTTTTGTGATAAGTCATTTGGGGTTAGAACTGTGACCATTTTCCAAGTTGTATACCAAGAAATTTTAATTGGATTAATACCTTTGGGGTTTAGACCTGTAGCCAAACCACCAGAAGGGGAATGCGACCATTTTGGTATGTGTTTGGTACTGATTAGTAGAAACCATCAAGAATATTTAGTAGGTAGTATTGGTCGTGGGGTTTGACGCACTACGACCATGAAGTCAGAAGGCAAATAGAGAATACTACAATTGACAGATATTTTGTTTCGGTGATTCCTTGCGTTAAGTCCCTGCTGCGATCAATCACAATCAGGACATCGCAGGACCATTGTTTGACCACGACATCATACTCGAGCTCTTGGTTTTCAACATGTGCAGTTTGGAAATTTACAAAAAAATTCAGCAGGGCTTAAAGTCAACGTTAAGTACTTTTGTACAAAGAAACTACTTGTTAGGCCATGCAAAGTTAAAAAAATGGTTCTCGGGCACGGAACGTTGAAAACTGACGAGAGATGAAGTTTTTAAAAATATTTTTTAATACATTTTATAGTAAAAAAAAGTGCCGTTTTCATACTGAATTTAAGAAAAAATGGTCAGATTGCTTCAACACAGCATTTAAAAAGCCATTTTTCGGAAATTTTTATTCGCAGCAAGTAGGGATCGACCGGATATCGTTTTGCCGGATCCGGGTCGGTTCCGGATAATTTTATGTCAGAGCTGGACCGGTTCCGGATCTAGGTGCCGGATCCGGTTCGGTACCGGATACCGGGTAATTCGCACACAAAAACAAAATAAAGTTGTTTATTTTTTTCCCTCTTATAAGTTGCAGCTATGGTGTTAATTTTCGCTTTGTTTCACATTACTTTCTTACATTAAACACTCAAGTCTTACGCTATTAAGAGTACCAATATAGTATAATTGCATGTAGGCAATGTTGCCAAACTCTGCAAATTTTTTTTTGAATCAAAAAACATTTTTCTAGTTGAAGGATTTCTCATTGATTAGCCTACTGCTTCATTTCGAAAAATAATTTGCAAAATTTTGCAATATTTGTGAAACCAGTATGTAGTCCACGCATTTATTTTACATTAAAATTATTGAGTTTTGGTTGCATAAAAAATCAAAATCACAACAGGTGTTTTACTTAGTTTTTTTACGTTGGTTTCGTTCCTTTTTTGCTTTCATTCCTTTTTAAATTGCTTTCGTTCCGTTTTATATTGCGCACAGTATAACAAAAACCGAAAGCAAAATAAAAGAACGAGCAAAAAAAAAAAAGAAAAAGGAACGAAACCAACATAAAAAAAAAGCAGTATTTATTTTATGAACAAAACTGTCTCGACTCTTGCAACATGGAAGTCATCTTTGGTTTACCATGCTATTATTTCTTGCTAGTTCTTGATGCCGTCATTAAACCGTCTTACTTTTCGAATTTAACCCATTGGTGTCCAAACCACGAGTTAACGTCACTTCAAAACCGTTTCTAAAACTCCCGACGCACACTGTGGAGTCAAAAGTCCCGTTTGCAAAGAAAAACCGCCATTGCATACAACAGAGGTGTAATTCCGACTGAATTAGGTACTTTGGCACGCCTATTTTGGATTTATTTAATTTAATATCATCTTTTAATTACCTCAACGGATGTTGTTGTTAACAGTGTCGTTAAAATTGACGTGAAATTGCTGTTGTTTGCTAAAACTAGCTCCTGGGTCAAGCTGTCGTAACGCAACGAACGACCGCCATCTTGGTCGCGTTGGAAAGCTGGGATTCCCCGATTGGCACGTGCATAGCACGTGATCACTCATCGCGGCGGGGGCCAGTTACAAGTGACGTCACGCGAAGCGAGTCAAGGTCACAGCCATTGGAGCTAGCAGGTGCGCGTCTCGTAGCGGACAGCCGGCTGAGAGTGAGAGCGCGATGGCTATTGCCTTCAACGATAGTGAATATAAATTAGGAAATAAAACAACTTTAAACTACTTCTACGGTATTAAAAACTTAAAAAAAAGATGTCGAAGCCGTAAACAACGCTGTAATGGAAGAATAACCAGAGGACGTTATCATAAAAACTTTAAAAAAAGATGTCGAAGCCGCAAACAACGCTGTAATGGAAGAATAACCAGAGGACGTTATTATTTCAAGGTCTCCCATGTACTGCAGTGCAACGGAAGGTGAATATTTTCGTAAAGCGGATTTACGTAGTCGAACTTCAACTGTTTTTTTTTTTAAAGTTATGAAAACCTAATACGATGGTCCTCAGTATATTTTTGTGCAATAATTTACACTGTAATTATTACGTCTGCAATTTTTTATACCCGTAGATCGCTTAGTTATTTTACTACAATTTATTTTACCGAGGCAAGCAACATGTTTACGGCGACGTGTTTTGGTTGTGTTGCAACCGGTATCCGGCTCAAAATAATTGCCGGATCCGGATCTTGCCGGATACCGCATTATCCGGCGCCGGATCCGGATATATCCGGACTCGGTCGATCCCTAGCAGCAAGCATAGATCAGATTTCAGAAACCTCCCCAAAAAAATTTGATGCAAGCTTTTTAGATGATGCGGCGGATTACGTAGCATTGATACAACAGTAGTGATCAGACTAATGTTGACTTTGGCAAAGTCACTAATAAATGCCGCATCAATTATTTTTATTTCTTGCAAAAAAATCGATGCGGGAGGGTCTGAGAACCATTTTTTTTTTACTTTGCATGGCCTTACGGAATATTTCATACTCACTACGTAAGTTCGTATAATTTTCAGTTGGATGCTTGTAAACTTTTTACACGGTAATCGTGACAGTCCTGGTGGGTAGCCTAAATCGACGAATCTCCCTTTTTCTGCGTAGAGGCAAGGCTGGGCAATCTCATAAGTGCTGGAGTGTTGCTATGTTCCTAAGTTGATCTGTGGGGTGACCTGAATCATAGGGTAAGCCCTTCCAGGTAGGTTTAACATATGGGGCGAAGGAAAGAGAACCATCTGTCATCCTAATGGTTTTCTTTCCTTCGCCCCAAAATCGGTTATTTTCAATCAGCAGTATTGTTCATAGCATTTAACCGGGCGCCGTCATCTTGGATTCGTTGATAAGCTGGAATTCCCCTCTATCCAGGCCTTTCGTCATATTTTCTCGATCCCCATTAGACATTGGTCAATCTGGCGGATTGTAATAGGCCGTTGCTGGCTGTTTCAAGCTT
This sequence comes from Lithobius niger, assembly GCA_023313725.1. Lineage (NCBI taxonomy): Eukaryota > Metazoa > Arthropoda > Chilopoda > Lithobiomorpha > Lithobiidae > Lithobius > Lithobius niger. The sequence goes on along the minus strand of JAHWFP010114654.1, from coordinate 81,668 downwards.
ATTTTCCAAAGCTCGCGTTCCTTCGTTGGGCAGTTGACACCACGTTACAAATTTGGCGCGCTCTTATTGACTGATGCGCAATTTTACCATGGCCACCGCCGCTCGCTTCGAATTTCACGTGAACGCTTGTGCTTTAGTTCATAGTTGAAAATCATGAGAAAGATGATGTTTCACAACATTCAAAAATTAAAACAGCAACTATGATGCAAAACTAAAACTGAAAAGGAGCTGATAAACCTTCACACTATCACTTATCAGGTAGGAACAACGATTTTTAGCCTAACTAATATCGACGATCGGACGCGTTTTCTTAACAGATTTTCAGTTTTAGTTCATTACCGCTTGTCATTTTAAAAAATGGTTCTCCCAAACTATTAAAGCCATTATAGCTGATTTTTTGTGTGCATTATTATAAATATCTGTTGTGTGCACGTAGTAAGTTTGAAATTATTGTTTCCAATAGTTTTTGCAAGAATAGATATTTCGTTAGTGCCTAACTTCATGGATGATGAAAAAAAAAAACTCACTCCATGGCTGCCGACAATTTTTTTGTAACTCACTCCTTAAAGGGTAGTGAAAAAGGATTTTAAAGATAAAATTAGTTTTTACTTCTCCTAAAATACTTACCTTTAAATGAATCCTCCAGCCCTCATGCTTTCACATTGAACCGGAGAAGGTTATTTAAACTAGTCTGTTTAATGAACGGTATAACCAGTGTTCGATTTGGCAGCTTTTCCCGCAAAATATTTTTTCTGTCACAAATTTGGGCGAGAGCTGGTGCCATCTACTGGTGCTGAGTGGTGACTTCCATTTTCAAGATGATGAAGATTAATTTCAAACTTACCGGCCACGTTTAGAGTAATAGCCACCAGTCCTAAAATTGTCTCCACGGTTAATGTAGTTAGCGGTGTAAAGCCCTAAAAAAATAAAGAAAAAAACAAGTCAGTTAGTAGTTTTCTCTTTCAAGTGCTCCAATTTACTACCTTCAGGTTACACAATTATCAGAAAAAAATAGAAACGAAAGGCGAGCGTGTGCACTCACTGTGCACTCATTGCAAGGAGTGCACATTTTAGTATGCTGTGCTAATGTCAAACGGTGCAGTAGTATTGTGCATTTTAACGGATTAACAGACAATCGAAAATGAAACTTCAACATCCGAAGCAAGCAGGTCCAACGCAAGCATTTCTCTATTGATTGTTGTTTAACGTAAACTAAGAACGACTACTCATCCATTTAAGAACGACTACTCATCCATTTGTTTATTTCTTTTATTACTACTTTGACCTTGTTTGAAATTATAAATGCCTATTGTTGAAAATAAGACCTAAAATTAGACTAGATGGCTTTGTGCACAGGTGGAAAGCTCTACTAGCAGTTTTCAGTACCACTGAAGACACTCCTAACTTAGCAGTACAGTGGAAGGAAGTCATGGAGTCTTGATACGCGAGCCATAAATTCTTTGATACAATATAACTAAGACCACAGTTTTATTTGTTTGTCTACAGTGTGAATCTCAATGATCCTTATTGTACTGTATTGAAGTCTGCAATGGGATTCTCGATAATCTTTATTCTATTGAAGTTTGTAGTGGGAATCTCGGAGGCTTGGACGATGTGCGACTGATAACGGTGATATTTATTCTGTAACGACCTTCAACAATAATTTGGAGGTGTAGAGACGTCACAGTATTTTCATGCAAACGAGAAATCACAACTATGTTTTATAAAACCGGCCAGATGCAGGGGGAGGGGGGAAGCTGTTGCCCTAGCCTGTTGAACAATTTTAAGATTACACATCAGCACGCATTTTTAAATCAAAGGATCCCATTTGCTTAAGTGCACTGCTCCTTATCAATTGACAGTTACAGCCGAGGGACCTTTACAGGTCCTGATCTACCATGATGGTAGTCGATCCAGATTGTTTTTTATTGGCCAAATGGGGTTAGTCCAGTCTTTGAAGTACAGAGCTAGTGAAGCAATGGATAACTATCATTATGCAAATCACCTCATTTGTAGTATCTGTTAAAAGATTTACTAAGACGTACTGATATACTGAATATCTGAAGATGATAAAAAATGTTAGCCCATAGAGAGAAAGCATCAGGTTTCTAATAATTCCCTACTTTTGTAAACTAACCTGCAACGATTTACTGATATGGCATCTGCGTCTACACAGCTTTAATTACAGTAATTACATAGTTAGAAGTACCAGGTAATAAAGTTAAATCTCATTTACAACTTTACCCGCTGGGGCTGATTCATGTTGAAAATGGTTGCTGGTTACATAGCCAGAGCAGACATGACTTAGAGTCTACGATGGCCACACCAGACACTTAACAGCTGTAGCGTGGGCATAGCAGACAACTTAATAGGTGTAGTATGGGCAAAGCAGACGCCTTTCTTCAAATGGAGGAATATGTTAGGAGTCTAGCACTTCTGGCAGTGTGCAATCTGAACTGTGGGGGATCGTGTTGCACACAGGAACACTAAATATCCTCCTCAATCAGAATTTACGGAAAATCTCTTCAAACTATACCAAGAAGGAAACTCGGGATGAGTGCTAGTACCGTGATACCTCCGATACCCAGGGGAAAGTGTCCGCTCTGCCCAGTCAGCTCTGATTTCTAGATTTTAGGGGTCTGCCATGGTCACGTTTGCATTTACCACCACACCTGATTAGGGTGGGTCAGTCACCCAGCGTGCAATCTGCACCTGTAATGAAAATGACGACGATCCAGTGATGCTACCTTGTTGGGCACAGGAAAAATGTAGGTGATGGAATATATGCCCCCGTGTAGATCGGCTGTAGTAGCTCTATGATTGTCAAGTTGCTACTAGCTGAAGACGCAGTGTAACAGCAGCTTCGAAAATTCCGAAAAGTTTTGTTTTCACAGACAGGATGTCCAACCTAAAGCGTTTAAGGCTTTTTTTCTTTTTACAAAAAAAAAAAAAAAACACTAAAACCGTTAAAAAAGGGATTCTAAAGATCCATGAGCTACCATTATAAATTTGACGTTTTCTGATTTCCGTTGAGCGTTTGTAATACATGTAACCCATTAACTACAGCCAAACCTCAGGGGTCGACTTTCCAAATTTTGATTCGGGTGCAACTTTGCATCTCAAATCTGTTACTGGGATACAAAAAAAGTCTTTGGAGTGCAAAACCAAAATGTAAACCAACACTGTGGTCTCCTATTTTATAGCCATCAAAAATACTAACATTCAGAATCTCAATAATATGTACTGTTTTTCTGCATTTTTCTTAAAACTGACTTAATTTCGCTATTCAACTAAAAAACCTATACACATAGTTTAATCAAAAGTAGAAAAAAATTGTGTTTAACTTCTTTGAAAGGAATGGTACCACAGGAAATCTAATTCCAAGCTGTTTAAAATGCCGCAAACCGCAAGTCTGTAGCTTGTGCGGTTCAAAAGTTATGGAAAATGCAACTTTGGTGTGCAATTTTGCACTCCAAGAGTTGCTTCTGGAGTGCAAAGTGTGATTTTGGAATGCAATTTGCCCCTGTGCATCCGAATATTTCGACCCCTGAAACCTCGTTATAACAATACCTCTTACAGCAATAAACCTGCTATAACAATGCTATTTTCCAGGCTCTTTAAGCATCAATGCATGCAAAAGTGATTGTTTATAACAATAAACCTGATGTAACATTTTACTTTTCAAGGACCCTTGGACATTGTTATAAAGAGGTTTCACTGTAATGGAAAAGAACTTACTGACAAACAGAAACAGGTTATCGTTTGTGTAGAACCTATTCTACATTGTTCCTAGAATTAAATTTGCTGCAATGGATTTTTGAATTAAACCACTCACTCACCTGGTCCACCACGTGAGGCCTGGCCATAGCCTGCATAACCGTACTGCGGAGCTGGTATGTAACCTACTTGAGGCATTCCAAAACCATCACCACGGTTACCTCCCATATGCATGTTGTTATTAGGGCCCTTATTGCCGGGATGTTCAGGAAGTTGAGGCCTCTTTGGGTCAGTAAGATAGTTGTTAAAGTATTCGACCTACAACAACACGCCACAAATATTAGGATAACTCCAGATTAAAGCTTAATATGGTTTTTATAATCAATGCTTGGCTGTAACACATTTCCAAATTTACAATAAGATTATATAAAGTCTAATAACTCTGAACTTGCTGAACAACAAATTGTTAAATAAAATGCTAATAAATTCTTATTAAATAGCGTGGAGAAACCACAACTTACTTCTTTTCTAACTTCCTCGATTTTTTCACCATGCTTATTGAAGATATGCTTGCGAACAAACTCTGGCCCTTTGAATTTTTTTCCACTGAGTGGGCAGAGCCACTTGTCTTTCGCTAATTCTTGTGTGTTAGCAACAATAAATTTCTCAACTTCAGTAAAAATAATGTTAAGGAAAACACTGCACTGCCAATAGTAAATTACTACACCTTGATAGATTTAGTTTAAAAAAATATATATTGAGTACATTAGTCTGACCAATAGAACTCTTTAGTCCAGCCAAAAGAATACCTTAGTCTGGCCACTGATCAAGGTAACCACAACGACTAACTTAGTGGGAAGACTTCATCTTCACATACGTAAATAACCAACTTCTATACATAGTTGTTCTCGAGCTTGGAATGAGTTTTTGGTTCTTACAACTCAGATCAATACTGCTTAACATACAGACACCCTTACCGTACTCATGATTAACGGTGATTACCATAAGCAATCATCACTGAATTCTCCATTCACAAAATATGTGAATAAAAGAGAATCCTATACTATACGAGAGAGTTGCCCAGGAAAACCGCAGAGCTGAGCGCGAGAGTGACCAGACGGAGCGAGAGCGAGCTTCTCAGATCGCCCACTAGATGCCACTAGCAAAACGAAACTATAGGACCAAAGTAGGGCAGGATACTGTTATCTTTGAAAGGAATTGAGGCTTTCCCTGTCGTAGTTGCCTGGTTGTTATCAATATAGTGTCCAGAACACGAGAACAAGATTCGAAGACCGCCCACTAGATGCCACTATTCTTGAAAACGAAAACGAAAGCACGACGAATGTAGAAAATCGGTAACGTGTATTACTGCTTCCCGGGCTCTCAGTACGAATCACGCGGAAAGTGGCGAAACTCAAAGGTTTCCATCGTGTTTTAACAGGCGTTTCCATACGAATAATAAATATACTGGGGGGGGGGGGGGAGATTGAGCAGCTGCTCTTTGCATTGTAATGCTGTAGATTGGGTGTAGGTAGGGGAGAAGGCTAGTCTATCCGCTGGCTACAGCTTCATTTCTAATTGTTGGAAACTCGGGGAAATATTTAGTTAAGGTCCAAATTACTCCACCCGAGCGAAGCCGGGTAGTTCAGCTAGTTTACTATAAGAGAATGGTGTTCATCCTTTCGAACACACTAAACCATAGCACAGCAATGCACAAACAAAAAATATGGCTGTTCTGATTCCCAAGCTAGATCAATCAATTTATGCATACAATGGTATAATAAGAGCATCACAATTTATAATAAATTACTCGAAACCATGCGAGTTATAAAAAAAAAAGAGTAAATTTGAGTTTAGAAGACAGACAGCACAAACATACACAAGAAATAGGATTTAGTCAGGGAACTCGTTGGACTATAACACCACATACAACGAGTTAAGTAGGAGCACAAGAGAGGGCCGAGTGCTGCAGCGCCACAGGATTCAAGTGCTATTTTAACCAACAAGATAAAAACAATTACAAAAAAGGATATGCATCAGGGTCTTTCTTCCCCAGCTTCAATGATTCTTCTGAACTTAGTTTAACTAAAGGCTGCATGAGTGGATTAATTTTCTGCTCAAAATTGTTGATGTAGTCAGTTACTATAAATACAAAAGAAATATACATAGCAATTAAGTTCCTTTACAGTGACTCATTTGAGTTTCTTTGTTGCAGCATTCTTTGTTGCACCATCACGCCAAAACTACGGAACCAAATTTGACAAAATGTTGTACGCTGACCAATTACAACCTGGAGTCAAAAAACATCGCTGCAATTCATACTGTGAAAAGATCGATCCGTTATAAAAACACTACGAAATTCGCTAAAATTCACAACACGGACTCACTCGCAGTCCAAATATTCGATACCACCCAGATATCTTCATCAGGTCTCGAGGATTTTTCTGCTTTCTACTTCAACTACATCGTTGTGTACTACGTTGTTTACTTCGTCATCTGCTTTGCACACTTTTGCATTCGAATTCGACCGCAGCTCCCGCATTTATTGGGCTGCATGTGCTGTTCACTCGTGAGACCCCACTGATGGTTCAACTGCTCGTTGAGTTCTCTTCCTACCAGATATGCAACTCTAGGGAAAGCTGGGCCTTGGATGTTCATCAAAAGTACCCCTTTCTTTTCAGGTTGTTGAATGGCAAGTGATTCAAGGCAACGGAGGTGGGAATCTCGTGCTGAATTTGACTTGAAAAGAGTACTCGTGCCTTTCCATTCCACCCCATGCTTCAAAGATTTGCAGAGGGCCATGTTAGCCATGTGTTGTGCCACCCTGGTTGGTACACCTTTTCTGGTCTCTCCTATATAAACCGCATCGCAGTCTCTGCACAGATCTTGTACACTGCTTCTTTCGTATTCTGAACGGCCCCCATTTTCTCTTCGCCCTGGAACTTCAGTGTCTCACGCTTTCCTGCCATTTTGTCCACTTCCTTCTTTCTCGTAATTCTTTTCTTGAGTCCTTCAACATTCTTAAAATACGTTCTAAACCCCTGTTCTCTTAAAATCTTCTGCACTTTGTTCGCAACTCCTTCTATGTATGTTAAAGCTACTCTCGGGCACTTTCTATCTACTTCTTCGTCTCTTCTGCCTTCTTTCCTTCGTTCCCAATCTACGACTGCACACGCCTTCTTCCTTAACCGGTTTAGGAGTCCTCCAGGATAGCCAAGTTTTAAAAACTTTTCTTTCACTCTTTCCAAGTGTGGGCTCGCTAATTCTCTCGTGCTCGCATTCCTCATCATTCGGACAAACTCATTCTGTGCCACTGCTTTGAGCTGCTCCTTTGGGTGCCCCGAGGTATAAGGAATAGCACGACCTGTCGCCATTGGTTTTACATATGTCTCAAACAAAACTTCACCTCGTGCTCCTCTCATCAACTTCACATCACGGTAAGATAGAACTCCCTCTTTTTCTTTCTCTGCTGTCATCTTTATTGCTGGCCTCCAGTTGTTAACCTTCTTTAGCAAATGTTCAAACTTATCTTTCTTCACCGCAGAAAACACATCATCCACGTACCTCTTCCAGATCTTAGCTCCCTCCATAGATTTCACAACCATTTCGACTATGTGTTGTAGCACCATTTCCGCTATTATTGGGGAGCTGGTGTAGCCCATAGGGGCCCATCCAACCTGCCAATATGTCTAGCCATTGAACTCTACGTACATAGATGACAACAGTACTTTTAACATTGCCCTGTCTTTATCAAAGTCGGCTCTTGGTACTTCCATCTTCTCCGAGACAACGCCAACATATCAAGTATCAGCCGATGGTCAAGAATTGGAAAAAGCTTAACAACGTCGAATGATACCATAATATCATCTTCGTCCAGCACCAGTTCTTTAACCTCCTGCAACAAGTTGCCTGCTGGAAAAGATCTTAACCTAGTCCTGCTGGAAAGGATGGCAGATTCGGACCGGAGGGAACCAAAATGATGTAGCGGTATTCCAGAAAATTGTGAAGTCCCTAGATATTCTTGCAGGAAAAGACGAGCAGCAATTTGGCTTGGTGATATATCGGAAGCAGGACCGACGGCAGGTCCGTGAGGAAGAAGACGGGCCGGATCGTAGATGACTACGACGGGAAAGGTGCCCTAGCGCATTCTTGTAATAGAAGGGGTTACCCGGAATCGGGTTGAGACGACGTGGTCCTTGGGAGTACCTTCCTTGAAGGCTATAGATGGAAAGTTGTCAACACATGGCTTGGAACGGCAGGCATTAGAAATGTGTGAGTTGATTCGAACAGAAGAAGGTGACCATGGGTTAACTAATGAAGTGTGATAGGGCTGGGAGGCGAAAATATCATGGAAGCAGGAAGCACGGCAGCTCGGAACTGTTCTCCCTAGGGCCGACCTGCTGGAGGATCGCAAGGAATCGATGGTGCAAGGAAGGCGGGAGTCCAAGATGGAGAAGTGTCAGCCTCCTTTGCTCAAAAGATGGAGACATCGTTCAAAGAGGATGATGAGGGGCAAAAAACCGACGGAGTGTCGTAGGACGAGACGAAGGAACGGTGAAGCGGACAGAAGGCGGAATTTGTGTTTAGCATCAGATGAGGGCATGTTTCAAGAAGAGGACGGGGAGAAGCGGATCGATGTTTGGTAGAGAAAAGAACATGCTGGTTCCGTTCTTGGTTTACCTTGTTACTGATAGCAATGTAGCAGAAGGTGTTAATTTTATCTGTAGAATGGAGGACCGGGGTGGTCAGGAACAGCACAACGCCGTCGGATGCGAGTTGAGGAAGAGGGATGAGATAGGATGTATTGTGCAAACCTATACATGATGGAGGTTGCGCAGAGACGTGTGCAGACGATAGCGAAATGAAGAAAAGTCTGTGATCGTTCTTAAAGGAGGAACGCTGTGTTGCAGGTTCCGGAAATGGTGCGGAAAGCAGGGCTGCTGGTGAAGCGGAACAAGGATGCAGGGAGGGACCTGGGTCCCCAAAGGTAGCAGAGGGAACCGGAGGATCGGAGAATGAACTGTGTTTTGAAATCTAGCCTTGCTACATCCATGATGGAATGGACTAGTCCTTGAGAAAGCTGGGCTGCTGGCAAGGCGGAACGAGAGGGAACAGAGCACTGTGAGGACGGGATAGCAAATCCATAAGGCACGGAAGCGGTGAAGTTGTCCTCCGTGTTGCAAGCTGGCGAGTTGCAGCTGGAAAATATGAGTTCAGTGTAGAAATTGTTGACAAGTCTAGTTTCAAGGAGAAAGGACTTGGATTCTAAGTCATGTGGAGTCTGTCCATATGGGGTTGGTGAGGTGATAGTGGAACCGTTAGGTGGAATCGCAGGGATCGTAGTGGCAGAGAAGTGTACCGGAAGGTTAGGAGGTAGATACCTAGGAACATGATGATGCCCCCCGGATTGAGAGATTCTAAGGGCGAGACTGGTGAAGCGGTTGTGGAGGGAACCATTGGCTCCTTGAGGCATGTCCTTGGTGGAATGAGGAATCAAGAATCGAGGTCTCTGGGACTAGCACAACTTCTGTTGGATAGAATGGATCGCTGTGCACGACCTGTATGGGAACAGTAGATACTAAGTGTCGGGAAGCGTGGTGATTGCTGTTGTTAGTAACATTGGTGTTGCCGGAGAGATGGTAGTTTTAAGGCAGGGGTATCGTTCCTTTTTGCGTGAGAGTTTTTCGGAAAGGGAACGTAGGTCCCGTACCGGAGTGGGGCTGGCTACAAGGAATCGGGGATGTAGCTGCAGTATTGCATGGTATGGGAAGATATTCGGAAAGAAGGGGATTCGGAGGCGGAAGGGATTGTTCCAGAGAATCCTGTTCTGTGGTGAGTTTAAGAATCTCAACGTTGTTCGTAACAGACGGAACCTGCGTCTGGGATGCGGAAAGAGGAGTGCGGTATGAGGAGCCATCCCTAGGCGTTCCTTTAGCTCGTGGCATTGGAACGATGGTGAGGCGGAACGTAGAATGAAGAGTGACAGCATCGAAGTAAACAGCTCGGCGGCTAGAGAAGAAAAGGTCTTTGATACACCGCCTGCAGGGGGCAGGCGGGCAGCAGGTGTGGCTGACAAGCAGCAATGGGCGGAACCGCATGGCCTGGTGCCGACTCCCAGCGGTTATAAAACCAGCGGAACGTCAGAACGGCACAGTAGATGGCCCGAAGTGGCATAGCAAGGAACGCAGGAATGCGGAACGCATCTGCAGGAATGCAGGGACGAGGAACGTGTTCACAGGAATGCAGTAACGGTCGGAACGTAGAACCATGTAGGAACAGGAACCGGATGCAAAACGTTACCGGAATGAATGAAGGGTCAGTTGGTTCTACGAAAGGAACTGCGGAATCGGCGAGAGTTGAAGCATCCGTTGAGGCCGTATGTATTTGTCGCAGGGGCGACGAAACGTAGGTCGACGAAAAATCGTGGAAACGGTAGAAAATATCCTGTGGGTCCGGTCCTCCCAAGAAGGGAACCGGGGAATCGATTGATGTCGAGAAAGTTGGCGGTTCTTACGTGTGCCATCCGCAGGAGCGATGGTACGCGGAGAGATGATGTGGACGTGCGGAGGCGGAACGTGGAACGGGATTGCTCAGGGTGACCCACTCGTCGTGAGCGCCCTAGGAAAGATGATCGAGGGATGTAGGTTATGAGGGATTCGTGCAGAGGAACGACTTAGCGGACAGCAGGATCGATGGTATGGTTTCACAGCTGGTATGGGAGACAAGGCCGAAAGGCGTAGCGCAGGATAGCCAGGTGGAGATAGCTGCTTGAAAGTAAAGCTCTTGGACAGCCTGTCGTGAGGAACGACTATTCCGTGGAAGGAAAGGATAGTATTTTCGGTGAAATCGTGGAACCGAGTCGGTAGGAATGGTGGAATCGGGAACCAACGGAATCGTGTCATGGCTCAACTTGGAACGTTTTTTTTTTGTTTTTTTTTTTTGTAAAATTCATGAAGTCCCGTTCTGAGATATGAATGCAGGCCCGGACTGGGTAGGTGGGGCTGGAGTGCGATCGCTCGGTGGGCCAGCACCCCCTCTTTTTTTTTTTATTTTTTTGTTCATTGCAATCCTAGGACGATTCAATGACGATTCAACTGAATGCTGCAAAGGGGGAGTGGGGGTGGGGGTGCCTGTAAATTTACGGAAAAACTAATTCGGTGGGCCAATTTTTTTTTTAATTTAGCGAGTCAAAATGTTACAAACCCGGTCATAAGAATTAAGCCAGTCCAAGTCTATATGAACGTGGTTTATTCGAATGAGTGGCGTCATTAGTTTAGTGAGTGGCGTCAGTAGTGTAGACACGAAAGCAGGGAACTGGGGACAGGAGACAAGAGTAGCGCAACGCTGTTTGCATTGTTGAGCGTCAATTCTCCCTGTCTTAGGGGAACAGACGATGGATCGGGAATCTTGGAGCGATCATAATGTTGGTCCAAGGTTGGAACAGGCCTGTCAGGAGAAGGGAAGATCGACGTTTGTAGCAATGACAAGATGCTGGGTTCCTAGGGGAAGCAAGCCCCCCCCCCCCTCCTTCCTCCATTACCAGACCGAGGTCTAGTAGGGGGAATGAAGGATGACATGAACGTGATGCTGGCCGTGTCGGAGGCCTGAATTAATGAATGTATCAAAGAGAGCGTACAAACTCTCTAAAGTAAGGCAGCAGTGAGAGGAGCTAGCGATCCAGAGGAACGAGAAATTGGGAATCGTGGACAGGTACGGTACGAACGGAATCGTCTTGAGGTAAGAAGTGCAGGGTCGGGCTGGCGGTATCGAGGAGGCCGGAATGAACGTGTGAAGGGTACACAAAACCAACCAAGGCCATAACAAGCCGCAGGAGAACGCCCCACAGGAGAACGCCCCACAGGAACATAGGTTGAGGGAGAATCAATGTGGCTGGTGGAAACGAGGATTGGGCCTGTTGAGGAGCAGCGTATAGCACAGATGCATAGGACGAAGGTAGACGAAAGACGAGCGGGCTGCATCGTCGGAGTATATATATCAGAAAAGAGGACTGTGCAGTAGGATGTGCAGATGGTGGTGGCACGGAGGGATATCATACCCCTTTCATTAAACAACAGCATCCAATGCTGGAGGGAACGGAAGGCGAAGGCCGACAATAGGCTAATTAAACCAAGAAGGCTGAGCAGAAGTAATGCGGAGTGGGGAAGGGAGCCGAGGACAAGGATTGTTGCCCATTCGAACTAATCCGCGTACCGCCCACACGCAACGATGACATGAGCCATCCCGGGCAGGAACCAAGGGGAAGGCGGCATCGAGGAACGTGAATCGGACGAGGTGCTGGAAGAGCAGCCACATCGCGTGGCAGGCAGAGAAAAAGAGATGAGGATTGAAGCTGCATCAGCATTTATATATGGAAGACTGCGTCCGCGCATGCGCAATGGAATAACTACGGGACTGGCTGGGAAGCCAACTTTCTTTCTTTTCTCTGGAAGAAGCACCGAGAACCCGAGAGAGTGCATAAAAAAAACAAGTAATGCAAGATTTTCGAAGGTAATCAAAAAACGTTTTTGTGTACGTTAATTCTAATAGCGTGGATATCACATGGATGCCAACAGAAGTCTTTAGTTTGTTACATTTTTTTCACTTCACGCGTTAGCATTTTTTTCCACTTTTTTCACACAGAAATTTTCGACAATTTTGTATCTTTTTCACACATTTTTCTACCCTAATTTTTCACATTATTTTTCCCTGTACACCAAATATAATTGAAAACAGGGTTAGCAATCAACTCATTGTCTTAACACCAATAAAAAAGAAATGTAGGCTACGAAATTTCATCTCCCGATAGCATCTACCCTGAAATCGTACAGCTTTTAAATGCTTGAAATGACAAGAGTTCGTTTTGCCAATCCTTAGGTCATTTTAAATTGACCAACTGCGTGGGATTGAATAAGCCTATTTCCAAAGCATGAAAATACATTCAGTGGCATGATGGATTCGGGAGCGTAGGTACGTTGCCGTTCTGGTATCTCTTCGAGCAAAAACACTGTGATACTCGCCATTTACCGACAAAACAAATAACCTGGCTAACTGGCCAACGCAGGTAAATAAACTCCTAAAACTGATTTTTATCTTCATTCAACCACAGCAGAGCTAAATTTATTTATCATTTGTTACATGATGCAATTTTTTTCTAAAAAAAATCCAGAATTTGATATTTTTTCACCAATTTGGTTAATTTTTCACATTTTTACACACTTTGACTAGAGAGCTCAAGTTTTCATATTTTTTCACTGGTGGCATACCTGATTTTACAATGAATAATGAGTTGCAACAACAAAGAAAGAATGCACCAGTTTTGAGGATCAACAATTCAAGTTCACAAGAAATATGCAACCGCATTATCAATTAAAGAAAAATTGTTCCTTAGTTGAGAATAAAATAAAATGATCCGGTTAAAAAAATATTGTAGAGGATTCAGTACAAAACTCAAAAAGCGGGAGAGGAAGGGAGGGTGGTAGGAGAGAGGAGGGAATGTAGGGAGGGAATGAAAGAAGTACGGCAGGCAGCGTCAATTTTCTTTTGGATAAATTTACAAGGCTTCTTTCGCTTCATCTATCCCTTAGGGTTTCAAAGCTCGTAGATAAGTCAACACATGTCCTCCAATCCTTTTAAATATCTTAAGGTGACTCTCAGCAACAACTTCTTCGAGGCTTTCTATGAAAGCATTTACTTTAGCCCAATGCAGGACCTTTACTTCTCTTTCCACGAGTTCACTCAGCATCAAAATGTTCTTTCTAACCTGCCTCAAAGTCGCATGGCAATTGCCGATCCTAGCTTTTAGGAACATACGCCTAACTGCCTTACCACCTAATGGCTGGGTGTATTCCTTCCTGCTTGCAAGTCAAATTGAACGCTAAATGACCTTCGTAATACATGACAGCACATCGTGACTTAACCAACTACCACACAAAACTCCAACACTTACATGACCTAAGTCCAAGGTCACATTGGCGGCATCGTTCCTGCTCCTCTGGGATGAACGACTGCCATATGGTGGATTAGCATTTCATGCATCGATCGGGCATTGTGTAGGAGCATCTATCTTGTGTTGTGACGACTCCCATCAAGTAATGGCGATGAAGAAGAAGAGGGGGGGGGGGAAGAAGGCTCTGCAGAAAGGGGGCACTTCAGCATAAAAAGGGTGTGGGGACTCCCGAACTGTAATTCAAAGTAGTAATTCAAGTCTGGTGGATCGTGAAATGTGACGATCGTGTTGATCCGTCGATGATAAAGCTGTGGCCTCCATCATGTTTTTTGCGGAGTTGCGCTTATGGAGTTCTCTCACAAAATCGCCGTTTCCCCTCACAATATCACATACTTCAACATTAAAATTCACCCGAAGTGCCCGAATTTCACCCAAAACTGTGCCCATGAAAACACTGTTTGTGATCTTACAGGAATGTTCAAAACAATTGGAGGAGTAGAAACGGGCACAGGAGGGGAAGGTGTAGTCACGGGAATGATATACACGAGCGCCAAAATTTGGGCCAGAGTTGCATTATGGTCGGAAGTACTCAATAAAAACTGTAGTGGCCGCATTTGAAACAAGACGGAACAGATGTACTATTTTTAGGACTGGTGTTAAGAGTTGGATGAAGCGGAATTACCGGCTCGTTTGTCGTTGGAAGTCTTTTCTCGGGTCAGTCTTACGCCATGTGAGCAAAATGTATTTCTGTTCGAATTCGGAATGGGACACACTTCACACAGATCATTAACGTAGTCCCTTCTACACTTACGACATGAGGATGTCTGTTGCAGGGGTTCTTTTGGTACACTTTGTAGTCAACGAACAAGAGAGCATTTTTGAAGATTTGAGATGCATTTTTGAGCAAAAACACCCAATTTACTTGTGTGTGTGTGGGGGGGGGGCAAGCTAGGCTTGCTTGGGAAGGAGGAGGGATGGCACTCGGTAGTGATCAAATGAAGCTTATTAAAAGGGAATTTACCTTTTTGAGCACGAAGCAAAAATATAAACGATATTTAGCCCATAACTAAAGGGAAGAATTTTCCAGTTTAACAATAAAGGGTTCAGGTCTTCCAGCAAAATTTCGTCCGAAATTAGTGAGAAAAGTGAGAACTTGTATGAAAATAGTGAGTGTAATGTGACTAAAATCTGTACTTTTTTTTATTTAACCGCACACCAGTATCGGGGAAAAAAGGCCTACGTTTCAAAGCAAATTTTTGAAAAGTTCACAGGGTGTACCATAACACATACAAGAAAATGTAATCCTACGGAAAACGCGTGTATTACATTTGTATTTTAGGCTATTCAATGAAACGAGGGATAAAAAAGGTAAGTTTACCACAATATAGGCACAGTCAGCTTCTCTGCACTGCTTTACTTTTCATTTTAACAAATAGACGAGCAGGCCTACTCTTTTCTTGTTTTTTGTAAGAAATTTTGATATAAAGGTCGATTTTCGTTTGCCGAACTGTCGTTCCAAGATGCCCACTTCCGTTTCCTCTTCTTGTCTCAGTGCGTGGGCTCCTTCTAACATTCCCTGTGCTAATTGCACTTGTAAGCTTTTTTTTAGTCGCTCACTAGCTTCACGGAGCATCTTGTTTGCATACGTTTTCTGGCTTGCTTCCGATTTTTTTGCAATCTGTAGATCTTTTTCTAGTAATACAATATCCTCCAACTTTTTTATTTCTTCCTCAATTTTTTTCTTGCGTCTTTCTATAGCCTTGTTTCTTCACTTATCCTCTTGTACCTTTCTATTTTTTTCATGCAGCAGCTTTTTTGTTATCTGGACAAACTCTGGTTTGTTTCCAAAATGGGACAGGCCATCTTTAATGCTGAGTCGTGCATTGCGTGTACGCTCTTTCATGGATGTTTTCAAAACATTCCTCGAAATTGAGAAGCCTCTTTCTACATCTCCACTTCCATGGGACAGTGACAGGCTTGCTTTAACAATAATCGCAACAGTAGGATACTTTGGTTAACCAAGTCTATTTGTTATTTTAACCTTTTCAGCAGTGAGTTAAAAAAAATTGTCGTCGCTCATGGAGTGAGTTTTTTTTCCCCCGTCACCCATGCAGTGAGACACTAACTATTTATTCTGGCGAAAACAATTGGACACAATTATTTCAAACTTACTACACGCACGCAACACATATTCATTAAGGTGCACAAAAAAATCAGATAAGTGGCTTTAATAGTTTCAGAGAACAATTTTTTTTTAAATTACGGGCGGTAACGAACTAAATTGAAAATCGCCATGTTGACAAAACGCCACCAAAAGTCGGCGTTAGGCTAAAAATCGTTGTTCCCACCTGATAAGCGATAGTGTGAAGGTTTATAGGCTCCTTTTCCATTTTAGTTTTGCATTGTGGCTTCTATTTTAATTTTTTAATGCTGTGAAACATCATCTTTCTTGTGATTTTCAACGACGAACTAAAACACAAGCGCTCACGAGAAATCCGGAACGAGTGGCGGCGGCCATGTTGAAATCGCGCATCAGCTAATCAGAGCGTGCCAAATCGGTCACGTGGTGCCAACCGGCCAATGAGGGTACGCGATCTTCAAATGCTTTGGAAAGTCAGCTTGAAACCGCCAGAAATGGACTACTACAATACGCCTGATTGGCCAATGCCAAATGGCCATCGAGAAAATATGTTGCGAGACGTGGATAGATGGGAATTTCAGCTTTCCAACGAATCCAAGATGGCGGCGCCCAGTCAATTTGTTCGACCGCTACCGCTGATCAAAAATGATGAATTTTCTGCTTCCTAATTAGGAAAAAAAGAATGAGAACGATATTTTTGCAGTTTTTAGTGAGTCTACACTCAACTAAAGTGCTTTTTATAAAATTATAGACATCGTTAACGTTTTTTTTTTACAAAAATCGATGCACAACATGTCAGGTTTCAGCAACATTTCAGCATTTATCACATCGATATTTTGCCGAAAATTGCGTTTTTCAACCCGCAGTTTCCCTTCAAAGCTTCGTTTACTACGTTTGGGAGGATTTTTTTTTGGACGTATATATACGTTCATACTGCTTAAAAGGTTAAACGCTTTTCTCCAGGAATGATCAACCCTTTCATTTTCTTCAAACTTCACTTTAAAAACGTCTAGATTCATACTCTGGAACGTAGCAGAAGACATTACTTAGGTACTTACTTATTTATATTGCGTATTTTCCTCTGTACTTCAAGCTTCACATTTTCGTGTTGCAGGAGCTTCCACTCATCCTGTAAAATTCCGTCAGACACCTTCACTTGTTGCATGGCGACTTTCACGATGCTGTTACAACTTCTCTCTTTAGCAATTTCCCCAGGCTGCAAGCACCGAAAGTGCTTAACCTGCCTTTTCATTTTAGACAAGGAAGGTTTTTGCTAAAATCAGCTTTGCCGCAGCTACATTCGCAAAACGCCAGAGAACTGAACTACTTTTTTTCAGAAGCATAATTGTATTTCTAATTATTAAAGAAATATACCGGGGAAAAGAAATAGTTGGTAATAGTGAGTTTTCAGCCGAAAAGTGAGTGTGTGGAAGCCCTGCAGGTTAAATACCATTATATTTTGTGAGAAGAGCAATAGAAAAAAATGGCTGCATTATTCAAGACAAGAAAATGTGCAGATTTGACATAAAATTTTACTTCAGAAGTTGGATCACTCTTATGCAACGTAAGTGCAAGTTCCACTCTTACAATGGTAAGAGTTGCTTCTATGATTTTTATTTTTTCATGAGGGAATTGAAATGGATGAACAAAGTCAACAAAAGAAAGAACAGTTTTCACATCAGTCTTGTGCGCATACAAAATCAACTCGTATTTTGCGATAGGCACTACTTTTAAAGTTATACTTCCCTTCTATGGACTGGTTATTATTTACCCCATTTCTGACACCTCACGAAAATGTGATCCCTAAATATTTGATGACCCATCCTTCGAGACCTTAAAAAACCTTGACTACTCTTAACTAAGGCTGTACCGATCCAATCATTGCTGATCAGAGCGTGATCGGATCGATCGGCAAAACGATCATATTTAACCAGTAACCAATACCATCTTATTTGACGGGAAGACCCACAGACTTATCACACAGTTACTATCCTATTTCTTTTTCTACATCGTGTCATTTTATTTGTAATAATTAACGTTAAGAATTAGCAGCTTGTGTTCAATCATTTCGATTACCTCCATTTAGTTTCTTAGAATCAACTTGTTAGCAGCAAAGTTTTTTCACGATCACGACGTAAATAAATAAATTTCGATCATCGCTTAAGTCATTCCTGGATGCTGTACTTCCCAAAGAGATTAAAGCTAAGTTACTTGAGCAAAGCCCTCGTGCGCATGTGCACAATGGTGTCCTTCTGATTGAATTGCGCAAACGCTGTAATGTTTCCACTAGTTCCGTTGGTTCTGCCGCTACGCTATGATCGATCGACAAGGTTGACATTACTCCACTGATCGGATCGAGATAGGATTGGAAGCAAAGCCCGACCCCAAAAAAAGCTTTTTTGAATTCCTACTGAGACTGGCGGTAGAGGATTTTTTACTATTGCCTAGTTGCAGAATGCACCAAGAAGTTATCAGTTGTAAGAAATAACACGCATACAGTTTGACGAAAGGACATGGATGATTTAAAAATGTTCTAGAAAACATTCAAAGATGTGTTCTTTAATCTTACCTTCAATTTGGGTTACTTTATTGGAAGGTGGTGGACCTCTCGCATGAAGGATGCCACACCTATTGGGCATTTCATCTTCATTTGGGTAGTCACTGTGGTTATAGTAGTCAACCGAATGGACAATTCTTAAATACAGCACTAAGCGGTCTATGACCTGTGGAAATACAAATGGTTTGTGTCAAAATAAAAAAAATAAAAAACATTTCAACAATAGTCAAAATCATTATCTTAAATACAGGGAAGTTTAAATCTCCTCAGGCTTAAGCAGTTTTAGACGGTAAGGCTGTGGGGAGCACCAGTGCAACTGGTACCAGGTTAATACCACATCAGAAAAGTACCGGAATCGGCATTTCGAAGAACAGGCAAAAAACTGCAGCGTAATGTTTCAAGTATTATTAAAATTCAGACAACAAAAACTGAATTTTCAAGATCCAAAAATTACTACCCCAAATTCAAAAAGAGCCGGGCTCAATGCAAAACCAATTTCCTGCTCATCAAGCTAATCTGAAAGTGTTTTGTAGTAATCCGATTCGGTGGAGGCAGTCAAAGTTACACTACGGATTTTTCCAGAGTTAGGCACTTTGTAGGATAGAGGCAACTCGATATTTTCCCGGAGTTGGGTAGCTTTGGGATAACTGATAACTGTGGGAAGTGAAACTTGAATTCCCAATTAAAGTGGCTCACATGCTGTTGTACTTGTTGTATTAAGATTTAAGTTTTTATACTTATTAATAGTAGAGGCTAAGTCATGTTTGGCTTAATAATATCTTATCAACAATTCCTTCTTTGTTGGGAAGTATTTTTTACTCTTATGCTCTTGGTCTTTGTGGAAGGAGGAAAACAGCCATGTTGGTCTTATTTCAGCAGGTTTGAATCTTGGAAACATATGTGTCGGAATTTTGTCATCAATACAATAAATGTGATTTATTGTGATGCGTTTAGCTAGACGCTGATTTCACAATAAACATTTAACTTGTGTCGTAATAGCGGAAAATGTGATTAGATGATGAAAGATTAAAAGCGTCATGTTTGATGAACTTTGCCTCTCAATGCAATGTTCTGTAGATGGAAATGAGTTGTCGATACAGAAATAAACTTTTATTTCTTCTTTTTTTTTTTATCTTGCACTCAGCTTTTTTCAGCTCTGCTCTAAACTCTAGCATTTTGCACAAGCCAGAAAAACCCTCACCTTTATTAATGCTTCGTCTCTCTCCACCGTTGTTTCAGAGCCATCACTTTCTTTTTTCTCTTCCTGGTTAGATGTTCCTAATAGCTCCTCCTCTTCTGCACTTGCTTCTTCAATTAGATAATCAGTAATGTTCTTAAGGAGTGGATTTTTGGAAATTAAGCCAAAACTCTGAAAAAAAAAATGGAATTTTATAATTCTAAAATTAGTTTTTACTATCCTAAAATACTTACCTTTAGTAAGAACCCTCCCACCAGCCCCGCTCTCGCTGAACCCGAGGAAAGGGTGAGCAAAGCGATAGTCGGCAATATGGCGGCTCTAGCTACGAGGGTAGCATGAGTAGTGCCATCTGGTGGGAAAGCCAAGCAAGCTTGTTTACATTTAAATGGTGTTTAAATTTGGGCAATTTGAGAGCATTAAAAGCGATTTAAGCTAATACTAAAGGTAAGTATTTTAGGATAGTAAAAACTAATTTTAGAATTATAAAATTCCGTTTCTTACTATCTGCAAAATACTTCCCTTTAGTATTAGCTGACTTTGTCCAAATGGAGGTGGGTCAAGCTGAGAACCTCGAGCCAGCTGTACTTAAGGGTACCTTAAAGGATAATTTCATAACTTTAAGGAACTCACCTTGTGCAAAATTTCATCCTTTGTCATGTCCACCCACGACACTTCCCAGTGTGTACAAGTTACTGATTCTATTCTCACTGAGTAACTGAACTCTTTAACAAACACTAGTAACTGAACTCTTAACAAACACTAGTAACTGAACTTTTTAACAAAACGTTGTATCTAATATCTAACGTGTCTGCACACTCCCCTCGAGTGCCTGACACCCACTAGCTGACATGTCAGTCCTTACGCACGGCCTACACGATTGCCCGCCATTACATGCTCCAACATATCATCTCTTCCACCAGAGCCACTCACATCACGGAAATAGTGGCTGATAAAAGTATTTTTGTGTTTCCAGGAACATGCTGCCAATATCTCTTCCAAAGGTACACCAGATCCAAAGGCCCATGAGGCTGCCAACGCACGCAGTTCATGAGCACGCACTTCCGGTGGAATATCGAGATGGTTTGGACCAAGGTCATATGCCCTTCTAATTACTTCCCGAATCCAGGCCCCGAGCCTTGCCGGAGGCACTGGGCTTGGAACTAAAACACCCGTTTCCTTGTTGACCAGGAGAAAAAGGGGTGCTGGTGGAGCAGTCCTCTCGACAGACGTCGATGTAGTTTGTGGTTGTTTTGTATACTCCAGATAACATCTGAGCGCCCGAACGGGGCACTGCATCTTTTCCCCACCTCCGGGCTCAACTACAGGGGCGAGTGCTTTGATGACTATAGGCTTAGGCGCTTCATCCGGCCGCTGATTCTTGGCACGGAAACTTGCTGGAACTGTTATTGTGACACTTGACCACCCCCTCGCAAAACGAATGTGTCCATCCTCTCGTGACAAAGCTGCTAATTCACTTTGTCGAGCCGCCGTCGCCAAAGCAACCAGAAACACAGTTTTTTGGGTTAAATGAAGTTTCGATGCCGTGTGCAAGGGCTCATATGGTGCATGTGACAAACTTTCTAGCACCAGAGGGAGGTTCCATCTAGGAAACAACTGCCGCACTTTTGGACGAGCATTTTCAAATGCCCGGATTAATCTGGACAGGATCTTGCTGTCGATAGTAACTGAACTTCCTGTACAGGACAGAACCGAATTAATGGCAGATCTGTAGCCCTTTATAGCTGATGGCGAAAGACCCTTTTGAAAAAGATCTTCGAGGAAAGCCGCCAATGATGCTTCCGACGGGTTACATGGGTCAACAGACGAAGTCCCGCACCAGGTAAACCACTTCGTCTCATAGACCTTAACTGTAGATGGACGATGACACTGCAGCAGACGCGATGTCACTGGATGTGAAAATCCTGCCTCATGCAGACTGACCCTCATAGTCTCCAAGCGTGAAGATGAAGAACATCTGGCTTGGGGTGCAACGTCCGTCCGTAGTGTTGCGAGAGCAGACTCTTGGACTGAGGTAACGGAAGCGGGTCTCCCTTTGCTAACTCTTGAAGATCGACGTACCACGATGCTGCTGGCCACAACGGAGCTATTAGGATGAATGACCCCGGCGACTTCCGAATTTTGTTGAGAACCGCTTGTAGAAGAGCGAATGGTGGAAACGCATAAGCGAACATCCCTGTCCACGAGATACTCAGCGCGTCCGTTGCCCACGCCCGAGGGTCTGGGAAGGGGGACACATAGTTTGGAAGCTGAGTGTTGAGGCGAGTTGCAAACAGATCCACGAAGGGAGTTCCCCATTGCAAGAAGATGGCTTGACAAATTTTGGGAGCCAGACGCCACTCCGTAGTTGGTATCAGATTTGTTCTGGACAACTCGTCGGCCCACACATTCAACTGGCCTGCAATGTGTCTGGGTAGTAGCGTTACATGAAGACTTGCGCAAAGGTCGAATAGCATGGATGCTTCTGACATCAGGGTCCTGGAGTGGGTTCCCCCCCCTCTCCGAATATACGAGACCGCCGAGGTATTGTCTGACATGACTCCTACTGCTTTCCCTTCCAGATGAGTTGACCAGTTGCAAACTGCCAGGCGGACTGCCCGAAGTTCCAGGACGTTTATATGGAGAAGTTGCTCGGCCGGCCTCCAACAGCCGGACACTGTTTGCCCCTCCAAATGTGCTCCCCATCCTGTTGACGATGCGTCGGTGAACAGGAGCGCATCTGGAGATGGTGACTGGATAGGAACGCCCGACCGCAGATTGTCGCCGTTGATCCACCATTGAAGAGCCTGACGTCGAAGATTGTGAAGTGGCACCGTGTCCTTCCAGGATATTCTCGGCGACCATTCTTCTTTCCGAAACCAATGCATTGGCCTTGTCCTCCACGCCCCCATGGGCACCAGAGCCGCGCAAGAGTCGACGAGGCCAATTACCGAAGCGAGTTCCTTTGCTGAAATGGATGACTTCCGAAGCAACCCCGAGAATATGCTGCCTATCTTCGCAATCCTCTCTGGCGATGGTCTCACGAGGAATGACACCAGATCGAGCTCGGCGCCGAGAAAGATGAATGTTCTTGATGGTACTAGACGTGATTTCAATACATTCACCCCCAGACCTAATTCTTGAAACAGCTTCAGACTTCTTTGAAGATCGATCAACAATCCCTGATACCTGAGGTTGCGGAGCAACCAATCGTCTAGGTAGGCGTGGACTCGCACATTGTTCTCGTGTAGATGTGCCACTACCGGTCGTAGCACCACCGTGAAAACCTGAGGAGCGGTGCTGAGGCCAAAGGGTAGAACTTCGAAATGGTACACTACCCCGTTTGAAATGAATCGGAAGAAATGGAAAACTTTTGGGTGAAGCGGCACGTGTAGGTATGCATCTTCGAGATCCACTGATACTGTGAATTCTTGAGGTTGAAGCGACTCGCGAATGACAGTCAAAGTTTCCATCTTGAAATGCTGTTTGATTAGAAAACTGTTCAACTTGCGTAAATTGAAGATGAGGCGTGTTCCACCGCTTTTCTTCGGAATAACCCTTACTGGACTGTAGAAACCGGGGGTGTCCATGGGGGACTTTCGAATTGCCCCTTTGTCCAAAAGTTTGACGACTTCGCTTTCCAATGCTTGAGCCTCGACCGCGTCCAATACCCAACTGGGGGGAATGTGGGACAATGTCGGGTATGACGCGAATGGCGGGACGTAGCCGTTTTCTACAATCGATAGCATAGCACATAAGGGTCCGTCGTAATTTTTGACCAAGCCGCGACATGGTGCCGTAACCTACCCCCCACCTGCCGATGTATGGGGACAAGCTTGAACCCTGCAGAGTCATGTACGTGGATTGCCGGTTCTGCGACCCCGGCCCCGAAAATATGCTTTTCCTTTCCGTAAGGCTTGGTTTCCGCGCCCGCGAAAGGAGCTTGGAGGTCCATCTTGGCTAGACCGTGCCGCATTGTAGTATGGTTCTGTTGAAAACTTCCTATTTTGACCTTTATTCTTTAATTCCGGCTGCGCGTTCCAACGAACCGCCGAAGCACTCTCAAACCTCCCTTGTCTAAATGAACCTGCAGGATATCTAGACTGAAAACGACCTTGTTTTGGCACTAGTGGCTTCTTCTTTCCTTGAAGTTCTGGGGCCAACTCCAACAATTGGCCGTTGAATAGATCCGACGACCTATGGATTGGAAGCAAACGCAAACGTCCGACTAAATCCCATGGAAGGTTAACTGCTGACTCTAGGTATGCATCACGCCTGCGATAAACCATGTTCAAAACAGCCCGAATTCCCCAGTTGAAAGAATCCTGTTGAAAGGATGAAGCTCTCTTCATGTGCTGCAAACAATCTTCCAAAACTGAATCAGACCGAGACTCTGGTCGCTCTGCCAAAAAAGCTCTTACCGCCGCCGTTGACGCCGAATAAGCAAGATCCGCATGCGAACCAGCTCGCAAACTCCACCTCACCAAGCTTTCGTCATCCTCAAACTGCCTGATAGGGATTTTGATAAACTGTGGATTCGTCAGACTCGAATCCAACTCCATCACACAACGCTCTGTAAGATATTCCGCTGATGGATAGTTTTATAGCGGCTGCGGCCCGGTGCTCCAGTCCCCGCATACTTGAAGAAAAAATTACGTTTCTTCCTGTCATGAGGAGGCAATGGACCTTCTACTGACAAAGGCTCTTCATTTTTCCTAGTCATACCTTCCAGGTCAAGTAGCTGCCTAAAAACCACTTCTGATTGTAGCAAATTATAAGGATCAGGCCTAAAATCACCCATATTTGCAAAAGTATGACGTGGAGGGTCCGCAGAATTAACTACTGTTACAGGGCGAGCCTTACAAAAAGCAGACGGCAAATAATTGAAAATAGAGGCCGTAAACTGACTCCACTGAATAAAAGATGGCCCTTCATTATAAATATCCTCAGACATTCGTTCATCTTCATGTGCTGTAACCCCAATTTTTGCTTTTTTTAGGGGAGGAGGGCGTAAATTCCGGTCAGCATTCAATTCAAGCCGCTCCTTAAAATTGGAATTCCTATGCTGGGAATCAGAGCTTTGCGAGGAAACACTAACACTAATTTCGTCAATATTGACATAATCCAAATGATCGTCACCTGAATTCTCCAAATCATTATATTGGCGTCTTGCATGTTTCACCGGACGTCGTTGTACAGAACGACGATCATCTTCGTCACTCGTTACCACTCGTCGCCACTTTTCATCCGTCGCCATCTTGGATCGACGTTTCACACTCATCAACGACCGTCGCCGCTCATCGACACTCCTTGGCGATCTCGAACGGGACCGGATCCGACTGTAACGTCCGTCATCGCCCATCGGCGACCGACGCACACCTCTCGCATTCAAGTTCCCTTCATCAACCACACCCCGGCGTCGTGGCGACCTTGGTAACTGGCGACTACTCCGCTCCATTCCGGACTGCACGTCCGTAGACAACTGCAGCCGAGCCGACTCCTGTCCGACCACCAATTTCCGGGAAGATTGGCGCCGGGGAGAACTCCCATTACGGCTTGGAGACTCGGAACTACTGTGTTTTTTGCCGAAGGCCCTCGCCTTGTTCACTGAATGCCTCTTTTTTTTATGTGAACGCACAGATTTACTTACGGTTAACGGCTCGCGAAGCTTCCGAAACTCGTCCAGATCACTTGATCGGGGTGGATGTCCTTCACGCTCGGGTTCCGTCACATATGGATTAGCGCCAACACGTTCGATCCGCCAGTTTTGTCTCGATTATCAACGGAATCGAACTTTGGAGAGAATGGAGTTGTGATGCCATGCTCTCTTGGAAATCAGCGAACATCGTTTTAAAATCCATAGTTTGATCGGTTGGGATTATTGCCGACGAAACACTCTCCTTGGGGCTGTCCCGTAGATTAGGGTTAATCTGTCCGTCAGCTTTGTCGTCTCCGTCGCTGGCGCTCGAATCAACCATTGTGTCCACGACGTTTAGAGTTGTACAAGGATCGTCCCCAGTAATCCTTCTATCCAAGGAATCTTCAGGTAGTTTCTTCTTCTTTTCCACAAAACCGGGACGGCTACGCTGCAACGCCTTTTGGTCGGATTTTTTCCAAGTCCGACAAATTTTCCGAATGGTCGCTGGATTGAGCTTCAAACAGATGCTACACGGGTTACGCAGAAAATTGCAATTCCTACACTTCCTACAGGCTAAATGTTGGTCCCCAGGTGTTTTTAAATGAGTGCAAGACACAACCTTTTCTAATATAAAGTCCTCAGCTTTACCACTCATACCGGGCTAACGTTTTTTAAGAAAAAAAAAAATACCGACAGAGCAAAACATCAACTTACCGAATTGATGCCCAAAGCGATAGTGGGCAATATGGCGGCTCTAGCTACGAGGGTAGCATGAGTAGTGCCATCTGGTGGGAAAGCCAAGCAAGCTTGTTTACATTTAAATGGTGTTTAAATTTGGGCAATTTGAGAGCATTAAAAGCGATTTAAGCTAATACTAAAGGTAAGTATTTTGCAGATAGTAAGAAAGTTATCTGTTACAGAGTGTCAGAAATAGCTTTGAAGACCTTGGTAGTATGAAGCGCAGAACCTCTTTCTAACAAATCAAACACAGTACACTCACTGTAACGAACAAGCTAGTTCACAAAAATAGGGTTTCGTTATATTGAGTTCTTAGTATATTAAAAAAATCTTTTTATTTTAATACCGAAGCGAAGCGCAGTCTCTAGCAAGGTAAAAAATTACAATGCTTCATCTACACAAGCATTAGTTTGTTTCAGTGGACTTATGGATCAACCGTAGAAAAACAAACAAATAATAAATTCAGCTGCGTTAATTTTATAATAAATTCGCCAAAATTAGACTTTTCGACTGTCCTTTTACTTGATTCACTTCTTGGGCCGCCACACTGTAAAGTGACTGGTAACGCAATATTTTGCTTTAATATACAGAACTCACCTGCTGGCCACCCTAACATCTTATTAGTGCCTATGGAAGCTGTTTTAATTATCCAGGCGTAGGCAGTCATTACTCCATCCAACGGTCCATGTGACACATATGGACATAATGAATCCAAAATAACGACTCTACCAGAGAACGTGTTCTAACAGGAGAATCTAAGTTCTTCGAATAGAAACCGACACATTTGAACTCTCTAATTAGTATCTAATTAATTCTTAATTAATGCAAAACTGAAGTCACTTCCGTCATCCCCAATGCTTCCCAACTCATGCTTCCTCTTTACTGTCTTTTGTTGCTGGAGAACACCCCAGCACCAAGAAGGCGAGCGAGAAAATTAATGTAACACAGTGTTGTCGATTTTATTCGGAGAACTTACGCTCCTGTGAGAAAAAGTTCTCTGTAGAGTCTTCATTTCTCTTTCGCAGAAATCCTTCTCACGGTGTTATATAATGGAACAGATTTAATACTGTGGCTGCCAGCCTTACCTTACGTGAAAACCCAAGGGACCACGAGACGAAGCAGATGCCAGATGAAGACAGTTGTGTGACGAGTGAACATCTTTGCCGTCAAACAATTTAAAATTTGCAAAATACTGTTAGTATTTAGTTTTCCAGAATAAGCGCAACAGTGTTATCATGAAAGCATTGTTGAACTCTCGAACTAACAATTGAAAATTTTGTATTTTTAACTTGGGGAGTTATTCACCTGCTTTCGATGAGATGCAAGCCCTGTATAACAAAAACCTTTTGACAGATTTCATATTTCGTTAAAACATTTTAAATAAAAATGTGCTATATAAAGTAAAAATGGTATCTCCACGAGTTCCGCTGTAAAGAGTTTTGATTACGAGCCTAAAAATTAACTTACTGGAATACTGCCATCTGTCGACTCTTGGTCATCTGTCCACAATTCATGGCGGCTGTCCAGATTTTGTATAATTTTAGCAGCAAGTTTTATGTCAGCTCTGGCAACTTGCTTGTGTGAAGTGATGCCGTTGACAAACCTAATCCTCTTCGTCAAATCACGATTCACTATTGCACCCAGTTCACAATCCCGAAGCTATTACAAAAAAAAAAAATTAAGAAAAAAATCACTTCCTTAGGAAAACTGGGAAGACTTCCTTTATTTTTTAGAAAACTTCCATCTCAGGGTTTTCGAAAGATAAGTTAAAGAATGTAATTACCCTAATGTTATTAAGATTCCAACAGATTTCTTTGATGTTGACCAATTTTTCAAATGTAACCCAGCCACGCCGAAAAAACCGACGTTCTGGTTGCGGATCAGCAATTGCGACCCTTAAAAAACCGGGATACCTCTTGCACATCTGTAACAAAAAAAAAAACAAAAAAAAAAAACATCTCAATAATCACCTCAACAAAAGACGGAGATCAAGTGTTTGTGATGTGTCGTTTTCAGTTGTTCCGAATCAGTTCAGTTTCAGTTTTTAAACTAATAAAAATGCGTTTTGCTTACATATTTTTCCTTCCAGTATCTTAAAATGTTGCATTACGAAAGAAACGTGGGAAGGGCTGGTTCTGGGAAATGCCTGGCAAGGTTCAAAATTAAGCCAGTTCATCCAACAAGCTTTGCTATAAATACACAACTGGAACGTTCAGGCAAGTTTTAATAAAAGTTCCTGGATTCTAATCAAAATGGTAGTCAACTTTGAATAAGACTTTGCATTACAAAGCAATATATTAACAGAAATAACATTAAGGTATTAAAAACCAGTAAGGGTTACAGCCAGAAACCATGTTTTACTTAGTGAATACAGAGTGAAAACCTACTTCAATTCCCTACTCAATGACTGTCTGTGATCATTAAGTCTCAAGGAGTTAGGAACGGAGTACCAAGATTCCCACTGTCAAAAGTGCATCAGATATTTTAGATGACATTTTTAGGCAAATTATTACTCTAGTAACTCTTTGTTTAGAATGAACTTTCTCTTTACAAATTAAATGTTGTGGTCCCGAGCTGTATCTTACGAGACACCACAGTAATACTACAGTGAAACCTTTTTATATAGCAATGTCCAAGGATCCTTGAAAATAGAATGTTATATCATGTTTGTTGTTATAAACCAGCACTTTTGCATGCATTGCTGCTGGAGGAGTCTCAAAAATAGCATTTTTTAAATAGGCTTATTGTTCTAAGAGGTATTGTTATAATGAGGTTCAACTGTAATAGCTTACAAGGACATACCCTCAAAATGAGAAAAGAGAAATTTACATTATTTTTTCGCAATGCCTCAAATTAAGTAGTCCTCTTGTTAACCAATCTCTTGATATAAAACCGTTTTCAGGGGTCGAATTTCCAAATTTTGATCCGAGTGCAAATTTGCACCCCAAATATTTTACTGGGGTGCAAAAAAAGTCTTTGGAGTGCAAAACCAAAATGTAAACCAACACTGGTGTATTTTATAGCCATCGAAAATTCTAACATTTAGCATTTCAATAATAATTCACTTTGCTCAAAACTGACTTAACTTCACTATTCAAGTGAAAAACTTATCCACATAGTTTAACCAAAAGTAGTAAAAAATTGAGTATAACTTCTTTGGAAGGATTAATGTCATAGGAAATCTAATTCCAAGCTGTTTAAAATGCCGCAAACCGCAAGTCTGTAGCTTGTGCTGTTCAAAAGTTATGGATATTCAACTTGGTTTGCAATTTTGCACTCCAAGAGTTGCTTCTGGAGTGCAAAGTGTGATTTTGGAGTGCAATTTGCTCCTGTGCATCCGAATATTTTAACTCCTGCATTCTACAATGTGTAAGCTTAAGTATAGTCTGTTGCGATGCTATCAAGGTATATATTGCACACATACATGATATTCACGGTCATTTAAGACAGAAACTCGGCTGTTGCTAAATAAGTTCTGTAACATGCACCTAAAGCGACCTTCCGCAAAGAATATATGCTCAAACGTTCCGGGCCAGTAGGCACTGTGATACATTATTTGCACAATGCTGAGACAGATTGGCGCGAATATACGTCATGGATGAAATTCAGCATAGCTTTCACAATCATTCTGGAAACCCAAAGCCAAAGACTAACTGTATTGTTCGAATTTTTTGAGTTTTTCCGATGGCAAAAATGTTATTAACTTGACACACAACTGTGTTCTTCAGGTGACTGCTTAGTCTCATAGTCTCTTGGTTTGTCATGCGCCTCATGGTTTTTAAAATCCGGAATTTAAAAACCATGGCACGCACGAGACGAAACAGATGCCTGAACAAGACAGTTATGTGATAGTTATCTTTTACCGTCAGAAACACTGTCAAAAGTTGGCAAAATACAGTTAGTATTTGGTTTCAAAATGAACGTAATTGTGAGATCTCATGAAAGCTTTGTTGAGACTCTTGAAGTAACAATAGAAAATTTTGTATTTTAAAAGAAATTCAGCATATATGTTTCAAAGGTATGCATCTCCTGCTTTGGTGTCCATCGTCCAAAGGTGATAACAGAAGTATGGAATATTTAGTTACTCACCGCTTCTACTTCTTGTTTTGTAATGCTTGGCGCTAAATTACGAAGAAATATTGAGCAAGTTCTGTGAAGTGGGCGAGGTTTCGGTTCCTCGGGTTCTTCATTTTCTGGCTCTGCGGAAGGCTCAATTGACTTCGCGTCCTCTTCATCATCAGGTTTTTCACCTTCCTCTGTGAAAGTACAAGAAATTGCAAACACTCAAAATTAATTATACCTAGAATTTGGAAGTATTCACTGTGACGTTACAATTTGGAGTTTCGTGGAACTTGGAAACGTAAAAAGTGCCAAACGCTCCGTCCTACTTAAAGGTAATAAGACGGAAAATAAAAGGTAACAACAATGTTGAATTTTTATCCTTTTTCCCCCTTGGTTTAACATCATAATTTTAGATTAAAGAAGTAAAACTTAATACAAAATTTTTAGGTTTCTGGTTTCATGAGGTTTGGTGATGTTACTGAGGTAGCTATTATTTCGTCGACTTTTTTAAATTTTTCTATTTATTAAAATAACTAAAGTACAAACTCACAACTGATACCATTTGAAAGCTCTCAAAAACTTGGTTACAATAAATTTTGAATTTCGGAATCAGTCGTCATTTACAAAAATTATTCAAAAACTATGCCTTGACTGACAGCAATACCTCAAGTATTCCACGATACCAGCATCAAACAAACAAGTTAACAACCTTAGCTTCTAAATATTTAGGCTAATGAAGACTGCATTTATAAGGCCAGGAAAAAAAATATTGTTTGGTTCTCTAGGCAGTTTGTCCACTCATTAGGCACCAGCAAGTACGGCAAATTTTATTTTTTATTCTCACCCAAGTTAAGACCTGTTGTAGTTTTTCTAGTATTGACGGCCAAAAAAAAGTGAAGGCGGGCAATGGGGAGTGCGAAAGGAACACATTTTTAAAATAACTTTTAATTAACTTTTAAAATAAACCTAATTTCGAAAATTCGAGCGATGCAATTGTTAACAAGAAGTAGACTGCCATACTTTGCTCGACTAGAGAGAGCTTTGTTAAGACTGCCGTCAATTTTTTCAGCAACATCAATTCAAAACTGATGCTTTTCTGATTGGGACCATTCAAAAACCATGTGGTCGGCCAGGAGTGGGGTGGGGGTCAGCTTTCGGCCACAAGTAACACAATGGGGGGGGGGGGGGGGGGGGGGTTCCAAATAAACCACGTGGCTACTGCATTGAAGGGAAAGCCATTATCTGCAATGGATTGGTGAATTTACCGTACAAGAGTTTGCATACCATCGCACTCAGAACCTTATATTGTTTCTATATCGACCCTAACGCCTGGGTCCCAGTCAACCGAGCTGCATACACCGCTCAGTGGTGAAAGATAACGTGGTTTGTCGTAAAAATTTTCAACAATGTAAGGATGTGTTTCCTTGACTAAATTCATTTAAATAGTGTGCGTCTGACATTCAGTGCTTCAGAGTGATGGCCTGCGCAATAATGAAAGTATTAGGTTACAATTTTCTACTCTCCATCTCAGTTGCAAATCTTGGATGAAGTTTAGTCCAGCACCCTTTGCAGATCGCCAAACAATTTGGTGAAAATATTTCGTACAATGAAATCAACGGTTGCTTTTATTAAAAGCGAAAGTGGAATATGGGAGTACTTATTGTGTTTCTCACATCGACCACTATCAATTCACCAAATTTGATACGTATGGCACAATAATAAATTTTATATGAAGTGGCACCGCATTTGTCAGAAACACGTTAAGATGTTATTTTTTTAGGTAGGGGGGAGTGGCTATGAGCCACGTGGTTTTTTTTTTTTTGGTAGGGGGGCCAAACATCCGGCCCCCCGTGCCCCCCCCCGGGGGGGGGTTAAAAATGGGTTAAAAAATGGCCACATGGTTTTTGAATGGTCCCAATCTACAGTACAGTACATGTAAAAATCGCTAAATTCATGCCCGAAACTGAGCGGTAGGAAATAAAGGCCACCCGTTATTACCGCCATCACTTACTTGATGCAGCCACGAGCAACAAGCGTTAGCAGAGCTGGTATTTCTGCTTGCTGTTTAGATTCACTTAGTGCTACAGAGAATACTGATCAGAACAAGACCTTCATTTTTTGCTGACAAACTTTACAAGAAGTTTTTGAAAAAAAATGTACGCGTCACATCGCTCCAATTCATACCAAAACTAATTAGGAGAATTTTAGATAGTTGGCCACAGAACATTCCGCTTAATTT
The DNA here is from genome assembly GCA_023313725.1 of Lithobius niger. NCBI lineage: Eukaryota > Metazoa > Arthropoda > Chilopoda > Lithobiomorpha > Lithobiidae > Lithobius > Lithobius niger. Next base: position 49,436 of record JAHWFP010114654.1, on the reverse strand, counting down.
GGCCTCGACCTTGTCCCACTGACAAATAAAAAGCACTTCACCAGGCATCTTTTTTAATCACCCGCACGCACCTGAGAATGAACTTTTATTTTCCTGACCTAAAGAATTCATTTCTTATTGCTTCTGGAGTTTACCATGCAAAACCAACTATGGGCAATGGGCAACTGCTAAAATAGAGGATTCCTCCAGTATACTGAATAGCATATTGGCTTTTAGCAACGAAATGAATTTCTCAAAAAGAAAGCTAAAAATACAGGTTAAGTATTTAGGATTGCAGTAAAAGTTTCTTTTATCGTTATTCAAGACTTCAACATTTGCAAGTCATGTAACAAACTTAGTTTTAAAATAATTATTAACAATTAATTTTACAAACATGGATTTTGGTTCCTCTGTGCGGGACAGCACACAGGATTTTAATTTATGGAGGGATGATGTCACAGTTCATCACAAACGACACGCCCCCACCTTCGCCCTTTCTTTCGACGGTGCACATCGATAGAAAACGAGCTCTCGCTGGAGTCCTAATGGTAGGAACAGAGATGTACACCATAAACTGGGTGGGAGAATAATTATTTACTGAGGCAGTAACGCATCTCACAGCAGTAACTATATTCTGATCGCAACAGCAATTTTCAATAATTCTGGGTAACTCGGCTGTGTTCAATAACCACACAGGAAAATGTTTAACTTGTTGCTATTAAAAGTGTAGTATCACCTTGTCAATGTTGTCTTAAAATCTTAACAGTGTTGTCTTAAATGTTACAAGTTATAACCACTGATCATTTATTTGGTGATTACAACCCTACTTAATTTTGTCTTGGTATGGCAATGCAACCTTTACGTCAAGGTTATTGACCCAACTGGACCCCTGCAACTCACTAGAAAAGAAAAAAATGGCGGCCGCACCGACATCAACTATACCTAAGAAACATAATTTTGACCCAACCTACAGCACAAAATAATGATTCAAGAGACGTAAAACACAGTCCGACCAAGAAGGCACGACCCACAGCCCTACTAAATTTAGTTTCAGAGGAGCAATATAGTGTCCTAGGTCGTCATGCCGAGCGGACTAGATGATGAACCGACACAGAAATACGGAACTTTTTCCTCGGCCTTTTCCAAATGTTCTGTCCACGACGATACTACAAAACTTAAGTATTAACAGCAGAAACATTAGCATTTATTTCTTTTTTCTTTCTTTTAGCAATTCAGATGTGGATAATCCTAAAAAGTTGCAAACAAATATAGCCAGCAGGCGGGCAAGACGATTTAGTTTGTTGAGCGTATGCACCGTACACCTGGTAAACTGACGTCACACACAAATGAGATATTGCACGGCTGACCAGAGATATGAAAATGTGTCTGCTACAGAATCAATTTATAAAAATAAGAGCAAAATGTAAGTAATTTTCACATGGTTTAGTTATTCTTTATTTCTTCTTACCTCACAAAAGCAGCAAATAAGCTTACCAGGAGGAGGAGAAGAAGCAGACGATTTTTCAGCAGCATCTGGGGTAGGAGGGGTCTCATCCTTGTCTTCCTCCTCTTCCTCAGCTTTAGGCTTTTTCTCCTTTTCAGGGTCCGCCGTTTCTGCTTTGACAGCATCATCTGAAGCGCCATTTTCTTCCAACCCTGGAGGTGGCGGTTCATCGTCCTCATCAGCTAAAAGAAAAAGCAAAGATATGGACGCTTCATCCCAGTCATTTATTTTGCTATTATGCTATTATTTAGGGACAATCACAACTTTTCTTGTCACGAGAAAAAAAATTGACACTTGAATTCAACAATGCAGGTATGATAAATATAAGATGAGTAGAACCGAAGTGTTGAAAAATAGAGAAATAAAAGACACATAACATTTGTGCCACTTTATGTGAAACAAAGAGGTACTGTATAATGCTACAAAAAGTGTGGCATGGCTTATCCTGACACGCAAAAGGACAGTCAGCAGTTTTAATTTCTCTTGGATTGCCAGTTTCACTTATCGAACAATGCAAACCTCCTATACCAAACTGTATAGCAGTCATGCAGGGTAACCAGCCCTCAATGACAGTTACAATATGAGAATTTTTGCATGAAATGAGAATTTTTGCATGAATGTAGGTACACAGCACAATGCCACTTCCTTGCCTTGTTATCATGATAACACAAAGGCTTAAAGGCCAATGCTTACGACAAATTTTCGTTTTTTGTCACTTTGTGACTTTGTTAGCCAACTTCTTATTGCTTAAAATGTCAGCTAATGGCTTAAAAAAAAAGCTTGAGAAACAATTAAATGATGTATTTGAACACCAAAATAGGTAAATTTTGACGAACATATCGATAAAATGAGATTTTGACATTACTATCCACAAATTTAATTAAGCAATTTTTTTATTTATGCATTTTTAAAAATTAATTAAAGTCTAATTAAGCCAAACAAGTCAATTTATGCCCAAAGCCTGACACAAAAATAAAATAAACTATATTTACAAGCGCAGTGATGCGCAAGTTTTCATTTTGTCCATGAATCACGTTTCCATGTTCTAAAAATTTCAAGTGTTCCATTAAAATAAATTATTCATTGCACAAACCTTTTTCTTCTGAGATCCATTTAAAGGTAACCACAATTGGTTCAGGAACAAAGATATAGAAATAAAACAAAAATAAATCAAAGAAAAGTACTATAAAAAGCAAAGCAAATAAATTGTTGAAAAAAAATGTTGATAACCATTTTAACGTGGGAATGATTAATGTGGATTTGAGTAACCCTTTGACATGGATTGTCTACTAATCGCAAGCTGAAGGCAAATCAATGCAAACTCGAGAGAAAACAAGCTAGTTCAGAGGCAGAACGTGGCAGATCCCCTGGGACACATGCAAACTTTTGCATCACTATAGCCCCATTCGGAATAGCTCAACAAACTAAGTCTTACATGCGTATGACATCGCAATATCGTTTTCTGGTGGAGTTGTATCGTTTTTTTTTTACCAGTTTTTGCTGACAATTGTTGTAAATAATGACACCTGTCGGATTAAATTAAGGTTAAAAAATGCAAGCTTCTTTATCGTAATGACAAATCATTTTTCTTTTTTTTTATTTTTTTCGATATTTTTACCTGTAGGAGAGCCAGTAAATTTTGTAAAAACAGTATTATCTAGTGGTATGGAACTATTTTAATGCCAATTGCTACCGTTGTTTTACCAGATGACGATAACAAGATGCATTTTGGCCATGGTGTGAGGAAAAGGAAAGAAGGCAGAAAGGGATGGAGAAATATTTTTGTTAACCCTGAACGGAATGGACTTGGGCTTTATTTTGCTTCGCCCAGGGCTGGAAAACCAAAGGCTTTTAACCCACTTGTAAGGGGGAAAATACCGAAAATTTTAACGGAGCTTAAAAGTAGTTTTTACTATCCTAAAATACTTATGTTCATTATATGGTAAAATCACTTACTTTTGGTAATTTATATTAAATTACCAAAAATAAGCCATTTTAACATATACACTACTGAAGGTAAGTAATTTCCAGATAATAAACAAAATTTTTAACTGAGCTTAAAATTAATTTTTACTGTAGTAAAATACTTATCTTCAGATTTTTTTTTTTGCTAATTTAATGTAAATTAGCAAAATAAGCGATTTTAGTTCATACTGAATATTAGTATTTTGCAGATAATAAGAAACATCATTTACCATTCCCAGCCAGAAGGAGTAAATCTGTTATCCCTAGAATACCTACTTTGTTGCATTACTGTCTGCATTCAGACGAAAATTTCTGACGGAGTTAAAATCCTTCTTCTTCTCAACCACCACACCAATGATAGCAATATTCAGGTATTTTAAATGCCGCACGAGAGCCAACTGGCAGCCATCTTGACTGTCTGGGCACACAGATAGTGGTAACAATAAAGGAATCAGGTTGGGTAATTGGGTAGGTATTCTAGGGATAAAAATAAATTTACTGTTGTGGCTGGGGATGATAAATCATACGTTTTCATTCCAGAATACCTTCCGCAATATGTGTGGATAGTCACAATACAATAAACTGGTTGGAAGGCAGTTGCCTTCATTACCTCCTGGGTGAGTTTGTGAGATCCCTGCGGCCGTCTTGAATCTTTGATGCCGAGATAGTACTCCAAGAGAAGGCAAAGCAGCCGCTTGGTGGTCATGTAAAGGAAGTGAAAAGTAAAGGTGGTCTCGCGTTTCCTGGAGGCAGCCAAAAGGATTTCTTTTAAGGTAACAGTTATTGTAGCCGAGAATTCAAGTATTTTGGTCGGCGAATCCTATGGCGGAGCGGATCCAGTTAAAATCAAGTGCTGAATCCGTAAGAAAGAAATATGGATCTTCTGTAGCATCTTATCTTTTTGTAGCATCGAGGTAGTAGCCCAGGGCCCAATAGGGCACTGTAGCCCTCCTCTTCGTCCCCTCCGGAACAGTGAAAGACCTAGAAGCTTCAGGGGTTAATGAAGGACTTGAACATTCTCTCCTGCTCCGTAGGTATTGATCCGAAGAATGACCTGGTTCCTAGGTAAATTCCAGTTAAATCTAGGTTCATGCTCCAAATAACTCACGTTTCTTCCTGTGAAAACCGTTAGAGATCGAACACTTCTGTTACCCTCATTTCCCTTGCACAGCAGGGGGGGGGGGTTCATCGGAGGAGGCGAAACAAGAGAAGTCAGAAGCAAGTAGAGGGTCTTCTTTGTCTTGCTAAAGTACAGTCGGTTAAACGCAAGTGCTAGAAAAATAAAACAGATTGGTGCCCACTCCTCTAAAGGCTGGCTTGATCTTAAGTTATAGGAAATCCTTGAGGCAATAAAAAGAAGAAAATCAAAATATTGAGCGGGAACATCTGCCAGAAACAATATCCTCTTTCTTTCAGGTCTCAGCCTGGAGCGAAGAGCCAGTTGGGAACGAGGAGGGATGAACTCAAGTTGCAGTAGGAAGAAGCAAAGAAGCTTACCGCGTACTGATGACTCCTTCCAGGTAGGCAAAAGGGGTGGAATTTTGCAGATCACCAAAAAAAAATGTCAACTGTTGACATCTCTAGTTGAATTCATTAATTTCTTTTGCTTCATTTTCTTCTGCTTTATTTTTTCTGATCCATTTCCCACGGTAGTGATTCTGCCCAACATGGGATCCTGGAGCAATGGTCGAAAGCTTGACAAAGCTTGACCTCGGGTTGACCACAACTTGCCTGAAATCTTGGGACTTGTGGCTTTCAACCTTGGATACATGATGCTTCGGCTGAAAAGGCGTGAGTCGAAAGAAAAGTTTCCAGTGTCCCCTTTACCTTTATCTGGGAGACTTTTCTCTCAGAAGCTCAGCATTCTTAGTGATGGCTATATCTTCTACTCAAGTACAAGGTCCGTTGCAGATGTGTTCTGGAATCTTCAGGAACATCGCTAAAGCAACGGGTATTCGGGTAACTTGCTTTTTGGGTGGAGCTAAAGGAAAACAGCCCTTGGTGAGAGAGGTTCAACCCGAAACCAAGGGCAGGAGTTACAACTCTTCTGTACTTTAAGATGGACATCCTCCCAGACTTCTTCTTCTCTAACTCGACGAGGAGCCCAGTCGATTCTAAGAGTTGCGGATAGGAATGTTGACCCACCAAGGTCGCTGTGACTCTGCGCTTGTACGATCAAAAGTTTGAGGGCGAATCAGTGAATAGGAAGGCTGCATTACAAACTTGTCAAGGTGTGGAGGCTTCTGCTGCTTTTCACCATTTCACTTGTGGTGAATACTGTACAGATGACTCGCTGTAAAGTAGGAAGAAAATTGCAACCTGTTGGAAGGCGAGAGTTTCAACACAGACGAGTCTTCCACAGACGAACTAAAATGTGTGAGGATTTCAACCGTTGTCCTCAAGGAAGGTGACGAGGCAACCAAAGAAGGCTGTGGCAAAGGCAGTGGCATCCAGCGAAGGCTATTGACATGCCAGGATCCAGCAACCTTTGGCTGTATTGGTTGACAAGAAGTCGGATTTTACTCTCTTGTCAGGAATTGATGTCTTAATGCAGACAATATGCAAAAATTTAAGTGGGTAGGTATTCGGCGATACAATCGCAAATTCTCACACACTTGAGATGAAGGGAATGAAACCAGTTTTCATACATAAACTGGCCTTCATGTCCTGTTTTTGTTTTACTGGAATTGGTTGCAATTTTCAAACTGATTATCAAAACAGCTGTTTATTTAAAACGATGTTATTCCAGACACATTTGGGCACTTCAGTTTTTGAAAGCAAGGACACATTTCGGAACACCAGTCGTCCACAAAGGGTTAGATAACTCGGGTTATGGGGGAGATGAGGAATGTGTGATACTTGTAAAATTCGAGCAGAGTAGCCAACCTGTACTCGAACTCTACTTTCTCGCACTCGTACTGGAAAAACACGAATTTGGTGAATATGCAATAACCTTTGTCAATTTTTCACAGACTTTTTCTATGATTGGTGGCCAAATGAGCATAAACAAACGAACTTAAACTACAATTAAAGTAGTATTTTTTAAGGGAAGTGAAAATTCGATCCGAGTCCAGTACGCAACCTGTACTGGAACTCAGTTCAATTCTCGCATCCGTACGGGAAAAACTCGAATTTTAAAAACCACAATCTTCTCCAATCTTCGCACAATTTCATACATAAGACACTCACAGAGTCTTGCTA
>JAHWFP010114654.1:0-23137 GCA_023313725.1 Lithobius niger | reverse complement strand
CTGGGATAACAACATCAAAGTGACCTTCGAGACAGAGAAAAATTCACGCATCCCATGCCTGGATGTCACAGTGAAGAGGAGGGACAGGTTCTTGCAATGGGAGCCGTATAAGAAACCTACCCACACCGAGAGTGGAATATCGTATGAATCGGGCCATCCAAAAGCTCAGCTGAAGGCAATAGTTAAGAACGAGATGACAAGAATGCAGATGAGATCCATTAAACAGGAAACAGCTAAAATACAATTAAACAAAGCTATGCCAAGTAAATTTCTTTTAAATTGGGAAACCCAACAAAGCTTCTCAACCAGGCTATCACTGGCCCCAAGAGGTGGAGAGTAGAACACCAATAGGAAAAAGGAGCCAAGCCTTATGACCTCTGCGTGGTGATTACATAATCCAGACAGAGAAGTGAAAAGATTCAGCACACCCTATCAGCAAGGGATTCAATGTTCTAGTGTTTTCACACAGCAATAACCAGGTTACAAAATGTGCAGCTGACCGCAGCACCAAATTTGCTACCAAACTTTTTAACACGAGCGGCCGCTGTGAATGCTGTGCATTGGCTATGGCTCTGAAAAGCATGTTCAACAAATGGTTAGTGAACACAGCCGGCCAGTGGAGAAAACAACGCAAAAAAAAATGGATTTTCAGTTCACAAACTCCACACCAAGCACAATATTGCATGGGAAAAAATTCACATTTTGACTTCATCCAACTCTAATCACGAGCCACATTTGAGGGCATTGGAATGCATAGTGAAAAAACGTCCTCTGATGAACCTTCAAGAGTCGGCATATCATGGCAACGCTAAAATTACTACTCTTGAACTTACCTCAATGCTCAGGGAAAGGTGGAAGAGCATTCTTCCCAGTCAATGATCGTGAAGATAGGGAGCCACTGACAGCTTAAATGACCGTTGATGTACAGCAGCACTAGATTAAAAAATGGTTTCATCGACGTTGTTTGTGGAAGTATACATCTCTTGTGCATGATGAAAGCTGACGACTGCCAAAATTATACAGTAGTAATCCAGCTACTTCAAAGTGACTTTGAAACTGACAGTTTGGTGTGATGCAAACATTTGTTGGCGTGTTTAAAACCACCAAAGTAACAATGATCCTGTTGGCATTTCGAAGTACGTACAATATTTCTTTTGTAGCGTTCTATTTTAATTTGTCATTTCTAATTAGGGCAAGTAAGAAAGTAGACCAACATGAGACTACTTTTTCTTAGTGCATTTAACTGTCCCAATTTGGCCCCAATTTTATGAAAATATGAGACCGCCAACTGTTACCAAGTTACAAAACTTGAATCACCACGCCGATATAAACTTCCACGCCTAGAGCAATGCAAGATAACAGAAATTGAGACTGAAGGGGACTACAGAGTTTTGCTTTCAGGTTTACGTGCTCCAACTGTGCAACAAATGTTGTTTATTTAAGATTATGGGAAGTATTAGGGGGAACGCACGAAAAGAACGAGAGCAAGGTACACCATAAATAATTTTCTTTTTGACTTGAATTGCAACAAACAACACAAAGGTTTAAGAATATGACAGGATTTGTACAGTGACGGAAAAGTGCTGATAAAACCGACTTTCAATTATTAATTTCATATCACGAATTATCACAATTTTAATTCAACGGCACACAGGAGGTAAAATTAATTTTTGTTATGGCTATGCAGATTTGTATCGGGAAAGTAGACGGAATTATCACAATGTTGTGCTTGCTAGTTTAAACCAAAAAAAAATTTTTTTTTTTTTTAGTTTTTGACTGTATACGACAAAATAAACCCCATTATTTCAAGAATCTTGACTAGGTTGTTAGTAGGTCCAAACACTGAAGTAACATCTACAGTATCAATGATCCCTCATGCATCAGTATGCATGCATACTTTTGACATACGCCTTTTTTTTAAAATTCATTATACCATGCAGATTTATTTAACTATAATTGATGCTGTTAGACTAGCAAGAGTGTGCACACGTTATTATTCGGGAAAGAAAGCCTCCTGGAGATACCTACAACAGCATCTTTGTCTGCACCTGTCTTCTTTAAAAACTCTTTGGCCTTCCGTTGCAATTCTTTCTGTTCCGATGAAATCGTCAGCTGCAATGGCTATATTTAACAATTTCACAAAATATGCCTAAATAATTACAAGTACTTTTCACTGAGCCAACAATCAAACGGAACAGTCCCCAAAATAATTCAAGCCACTAGATTACACCGACATTTTTCCCGAACAATTAATTACTCTTTAGTGACTGGCAGAATTTAAGTTCAGTTTACATCACTGGTGAATAAATTCTTTAAAAAGGTTAACTGTACTCATCATTAAGCTAAACGGAAGAATAAATAATACACCCAATGCATAGCACTAAGGATTGCATTCAGTGGCGGATCAAGATTCAAATTGTAGGGGGTACAGCTCAGCCAGCAGGGCAGAGATCAAACCTTTTAGAAAATTCCACTGCCATCTTGGGTCTGCACAGGTAATGTTACCAGAACCCCATATCAACGTCTATTCTTTCCTTGTTGGCAACATTTGAATCATTTATCTAGCTGCAAAGGCTTTTAAAAAGATAGTCCTTTGCTTGCAAATGTATTTATTGGTATACAAGTTACCACCTAGAATGGGGTACAAAACCGTCATATTCCAGTAAGTTCTAAAGTAATTTGAAGAATTTTTTAGTAAGGAACCAAACTGATATTCAATTGCTTCAGAAAATCCTAATGAACTAGCTACTTTGCTGCATGACATTTCAATCACAGAGCTGCTTTACACAAACCTCAAATATTTCTGCAGAGCAAAACTATCTTTCCTCTGAGGCAAACAATTTGGCATAAAAAATACATTTTTGGCAATTAATGACTTGCCTTAACTGGAATGAAACAGTGTTCCATTAGTATAAATGAAATACTTCTAAAATTTAACTGCAGAAATTTTTCGTGTATCCCATGGCAGAAACAGGGTGGTACAACGGCTTACACAACAGAAAGAAAGCAGTGTCAGCAGAACGAAAAGCCGCATTGTTGCAGAAAGCTAGAAAGTTTCTGCCATGGGGTCCATGTAACTAGTGATTAGTTTGAAAATGTCAAAATCCTGTGTGGATAAATCTTAAAGAAAAGGCAGGAGAAAGAAGGGTGGGAGCAGTCCCGAGTTTGTACGGAAGGTGACCATAGGAACCGCTTCCCCCATAAATCCGCCAGTGATTGCATTTGATGACTACTGTATTATGTACCAAACTTTTACTGCATGTCAATACACCACACACACAAAAATTATCAAGCAATAATAGGCTATAAACAATAAGGCCACACATAAAATACTTTCAGCCAAGAAGAATTGAACCACACATCTCAAAATCAGTCAAACACGAAACGCTACCGAACTGAATGTACGGGTACAAAACTTAACAAACAAATTTAACATAACTTGGTTCACAACGCTACAGCTATTCATGAAAGCACAATGTTTGTAAATTTTGCTGTTCCACCACTGTCTTTTAAGAAATCAGGTTTACAAAATAAGTTTCAGAATGGATGGCAAAGAGCTCAAGTTTGGGATTTGGACTTTAGCAAGCTGACAAAACCATCAATACTATGTACTGAAACAATAAATAAATCGATGAGAACTGAGAAGTGAAAATATGTACAGTTCGATATTTTGTTTGAAATGCTGAATACCTCATTCCCAGCTACACTTACAGCTACACCTCATACCCAGCTACACTTTATTTGCTAAAAATCTATAGAGCAGTGACATAACGTAGTATTATTGTGTATAACTCTATGGTGGAGCCAGTAACAGGGTTAGCTGCAAGGGGCACCGGAGGGGGTAAGAAGGTCGTCTTACTGAAGCCAATGCTATTAGAATGGATTTCTTAAGCCTATAACGCGCGATTTTTGTTGTTGGAGAAAACAACGTTTTTTTTAAGCCTAAGAAATCCGCACTCGAAGTACTGTCTTCGACTAGAAGTGCCGTTTGTTTTCCTTTACCTTTTTATCTAGTGCCCCTTGTAGCTATGCCCTCCAAATGCAATCTCGTAGCCAATATGACGTCAATTGCCGCTGCTCTATAGTACCACTGCCTCACACCATTAAACCCGAAACATAATTATATAATATACAAATATTAGCAGGGGAGGGCGATACCAGATTTTTCAACTCGATACCGATACTTTTTATTCTGGGTATTCGTATCACGATACTTTCTCAATACTATATGCTTTTTTTGATACCAATATCTTTCTTGATAGCACCAATACTTTATACAGAGTAGATGGAACAAACAAGGCAAAGCAACTTCATCCCTAGCTTCCTTTATTGCAATTAACTTTCCAACAAAAATATTTCAGACATCAATGACGTTAACCCTTTGTATTAAGGTTAATACGATTTCCTCACATTGAAAAATTAACTTAAAATAATTTATTAAGGCCTGTAATTTACCGGTCAACGTCGAAGCCCCTCACATTTGTTGGGCCGTTTACTCTCGCGTACATTCCACTTCCCGTTAAGCTTCCTTACTAATTCTTTTCCCATAAGGTGCTGACATTTGAATTGGACGGCCCCTATGTGATCATGAGTGGAACTCGTTGCCGTTCATGGAGTTTGATGGTTAGTGATTCCAGACATCTCAGGTGCACATCACATTTAAAATTCAATTTTGTCAGGGTAACAGTTGGGTTCCAGTCCATCTTGTACTGTGTGGCCGTGTAATGGGCTGCAATGCCATTGTCTTCTGCCTGATTTCTTACAATTTATAGGTACTGGCTGTCTCGTTTTCACTTTCTTTCTCATTTCTCCTACGAAGACATTATAAGAAATGGAAAGAGCCCGGAGTGCATTGTACGTACGAGTGTACACTGCGGGAGAGAGTGGATTTAGTAATGGAGAGTGCTGATAGTGGGCAGAACAAAAGAGAAAGGCCGATTCTAATGAGATGATGTTCCTGTTTGTGCACAAACTCTCAGATGTTGACTTTTCTAGGGATCGAGATGGCCATTTTGAACCATGATCGTAAGTTAATCCCAGTGGAGCAAAGGGATAACCTGGGTATCAGGGCAAATCTGGTTGCTAATGTGGAGCAGTTGATTGAGGTGTACAAGTGGTCTTCTGAGCTGAGACTTATGCTACAACAGTTAGTGATTAGGATACCGCATGGAGTATTGGCAAACGTTACGATGAATGAAGCATGTGCGATAAGGAAGCTGAGGCGCAAGGGAGGAAGGCAAGGCAGCCAATGCCAACATGACTGTCTTTAATGTTTAAGAAGGAACATGATGAGTAAGTCATGACGGCTATTCGAGAATCGGGAATTTACAGACAGTGAGAAAGAGGTGGGTTTAGACTTTAATTTTAGCATTAAACGTTTGAAGGTCAAGATTCATAAAGAAGAAGCCCACATTGAGAGCCCACATGGGTTACTCAAGCTTGCCAATAATTGGTAAGATGATGTTGGCGTTGGGACTGAGTATAAGAATGATGAAAAGCTTTGTGGACGTTGTCTTTATGGTGCTTAAAAGAGACACTTGGAAAAGTACTTAAAATGGTCAACAATTGGAGGAAGTGTTGAAGAAAAAGAAGAAAAGATGTGGTAGTGCGGTGTGATGGAGTTGAAGGGGAATGTTAAGTTTGTGCCCTACAGAAATCCGTTGTCAACTAATAGAGATATTCTCTACACATCGGGTCACCCAAAGAACAGCTAAGACCAATTGCTCAGAATGAATTTGTCAGGCTCAAGCGTAATTCGAGTAACCTTACGAAAGCTGGTCCCCATCTTGAAGCAAAAGGAAGATTCCTGATGTTGGGATATCCAGCTGGAATGCTCATTTGACTCAAGAAGAGAGCATCTACTTGGGCAGATCAAAAATTATGAAAGGTGATGAAGAGAGTGTGTGTGTAACCGACAGCACCTGAAAGATAGAACCCTGTAGTGACCCTTTCCTTCCACACGTACTGCGAAATAATGGGGTCAAAACCTACCAAAGAAATGCTTGAAGAAGACAATTAGGACGAAAAGGAGAAGAGAGAGACATTCAGCCCTAAGGAATCTGGGAATCCCATTCCGAATTGGAGAGTGTGTGTCAAAAAGAAAGAAATAGACATAAATCGCTGGAAATAATATTAAGAAAAATTGGAAATAAGCCAACAGGAAAAATCATACACAAAAAATAACGTAGTTCAGTAAGCCACCTTTATGCACTTACGTTTCGTCGGAGTGGCATGACCCGGATTCAAACCGGCTACCCAATTCGCCCCCAGATCACTTGCATAGTGCCTTAATCGCTATGGCCACATCCTCCACTGGCATAAAGATAACTCACTGAACCCGTTATTAAGGTCACAACCGTGACCAGGGCTCCATTCGACCGAAATTCACTCGGCCATAGACAATGGAGAGGGAAGACAAATCATACACTTACAAGGCTCAATAACGGAGAAATAAATAGACATCAATCGCTGGACCCACTGAATCCAGGTCATGCCACTCCGACGAAACGTAAGTGCATAAAGGTGGCTTACTGAACTACGTTATTTCTAGTGTATGATTTTCGCTGTTGGCTTATTTCCAATTTTCCTTAATGTCAAAAAGAAGATGCGAATAACACAAAGTTTGTGATGAAGAGACCCTTGGAATAGTGAGGAAAACCTGAGAGGCTGTGTACCATGTACCAATTGTACCATGCAAGGGATGTTATGCTGTCTACATAGGAGAAATGAAAAAGGAAGACAGAATGAGACTGTGCCATCAGCTAGGAAATGTAAGAAACAAAGCATAAGACAACTGCATTACAGCTCATTGCACAGCCACGCTACACGAGTCGAAATCGAATGGGTCCAAACTGTTACCCTGACAAAATGGAATTTTTCACGTGATGTGCACCTAAGATGCCTGGCGCAATCAAACTCCATGAACGGCGACGAGTACCGCTCATGAACATACGGGTGCGTCCAATCCAAATGTGCTTGTGAAAAACTTCTGGTAAAAAGGCTTAACGGAAAGTGGAGCGTGTATGAGAGTGAACAGCCCACTACATAAGAGGGACTACGACGTTGGCCAGTAAATTCAAATTCAACTCTGAAGCTGTGCTGACATGTAACCAGAAGAGAGAACTACGTTGAAAAATGCCTGAAGAAGCTACAAACAAAGTAGTCGAACATTTGCAAGACTTTGCCTGGAGTGTGAAAATGAGCGATACCAAGGTAAAATTAGCAGAAATATGCATTCAATCAATTTTCTTTTAATTATAATTAGGATTAAAATAACTAAAGGATAATTTACATTGAAGTGTACAACTCAAGATTTATGCTGGGATATACCTGGAAGCGAAAACTGTGTGTAAAATTTGGGTATAATGCAAAATTAGAATATCAATAAATATATATCAGTAAATATATAAATTTTTTCTATTGTCAAATTGAAGGATATGGCATAATAACTAATTTATTTTAAACCCCTGGTTTATGCAAAAACTCGAACTTAAATTCTTGAACAACCAATTCATATTGAGTCTAGGTTCCTGCGATTCTGCGATTTTTCGCAGAAAAATGAAAGTCTCGCAGATTTCGTCAACTTTCGCAGAATGATGCAGATTTTGGACAATATCCCACATCCACAGCTAAAATGCTTCTATTTGTCGTCTGCTCTCACTTTTTCACGCAGCACGCTTGACAAAAACATGCAAAAGAAGCGCCTAATCAACATGTTTAATCTCAAAATTTACGTTATCCAAATTCTTTACGTTATTTGCTGCAGAAAATTAAGCTGCAAGGAACTTTGCAGAAAACGAGCATTATGTTCGCGGAATTTGTATTATGCCGCAGCAGAAACCTAGACTCCCTGCATATTGCTGCTAATTTTCGATAGTCATTTAACACTAGTTTTTGTCATGTCATTAATACTAGACAGTTTAATCAAGATATTCCTTGAATTGTAGCAGGGAATCAGAAGTGTTAAGGGGTTGCATCCAAAGGCTAACTATCTTCACCAGGCTTCCCAAGTTCGGGGCGCTCTACTTCTTCGGATCGGTCGAACAACTGATCCGAAGGAGCAGAGTGCCCCGAACTCAGGAAGCCTGATGAAGCTAGTTGGCGTTTGAACACATAAACAGCTAGTGTTTAAATGACTATTGAAAATTAGCAGCAACGTGAATTGGTTGTTCTAGAATTGAAGTAAGAGTATTTGCATAAATCAGGGGTTTAAAATAAATTAGTTTATTTTGTCACATCCCTTAATTTGACAGAAAAAATTCTTATATTTACATTAAAGTTTTAACTTTCTAATTTTGCATTATAGACCCAAATTTTACACATAATTTTCGCTTCTAGGGTTTACCCCAGCACTTCATGATGCTAACATCCCTTAAGATTTTCGCTTTCTGGATTCATTACGAGCCAAGCGGCACATACATGCTTGAAGATTTTTACTGTCAGAATGTATAACCTTCTGAAAGCGCGTGCTTTACACACGCTTTACGATTTTTGCTTTCCGGATGTAATGCAGTAATCTGCAGTGGCAAATTGGTTTTGCCAGATTATGTGTGTGGTTTTGGAAGGATCCGTCTGACTGCCATCGACCACAAGGTTTAATGTTGGCTTTAAGCTTAAGGCTTGCCGATATTCGCGGTATCGGTCTCGGCAACTTTCACGGAAATATCGATAACTTTGGAACCGTTCGAGATTACGACATGCGGTTCGCGGCGTTTTGCTCAGCACATAACTGACTATCTTCCTAGCTAGGTTTTAACTGTGAGTTACTATTTAAAAATTTTTTTATTTTAATAATTATTGGACTTTTGTAGAAAATTACGTCATTTGATGACAAATTGGGGATACAATTTTGGATATCGGTGTCAGTAACGGCAGTTGAAAAAAAACAAAAACCGGATTTGCTCTCGGTATCGGATCGGTAAAGTTGGTATCGGTGCAGCCTTAAAAGCAGTAAGCAATGTAAAGATTATATCAAGTCTTGGCATCCATAAACAGACAGCCATCAACATTAAGTAATCTGCTCCAGTAACATCCATTCTTGGTACGATTTTAAGGTTAATTTGATGAAAACCACTGCCACATCCTGTAGTTTCAATTACGGTAGTGGTGTCGAGCTCAATATTTTTATGTCGAGTAGAGTTTGGGGGAGTTTTGAAAATTTTATAAATACCAATTAAATCAGTCTTTCCTGTTATCAAAAACACTATACACGTCACAAGAAACTAATTATTTATAACTTAACTATAGGCTGCATGACATATTCCACACTTTTACAGCACTAATTCTACAGAATTTAAGTAGCCTAAAGATTTCTACAATTCAAAGAAAATAACGTTTCTATTATTTTTTTTTACAACTCCACGAAACTCGAAAAATTCGAGTGAATTTTTCAAATCGAGTCGAGTATACACAATGAAGTCAAACTCTTCCAAGTTGCACACACCCCATACGCCTACTGTCAACAGGCAGGCGGCCATTTAAAATGCTCGAAACTGCTACAGATCTACAAGATGTAAGCTCTTGAAATTAATTTTCTCTTCAAGACCTCTTCCATACTATTTTGATACAACAATTTTTTTAAGTCAACGATGCTTTTCGTTACTATTGTATTTAAATTCGAAACCAACTTTTAATTTAAAAATATCAATAACATTATTGAAGTTCGATAGTATTGCACACCCCAGAAACTAGAAACACTGATTAATGCATTGATTTCAACACTCAATTCTTTATAAATCCATAATTAAAAACCATTATACTAGCCAAGCAGGGTGAAATAATTGTGCTTCATTACAAATGCCTAGTGCCTATCATCTATTATTAGGTTGGCTGTTACTGATGTGGATACCATATCGAAAATCTGCAAATATTCTACATATTAATATCGGATTGGTCGCTAACCGAGAACATCATGTTTCCTGTCTGTGTATTACGATGAATCCGGAAAAGCTTGGCGAAACATCTATGGCACATACCAGAACGTATCCCTAAGCCACTTTCCTCCAGAGAATCCTAAAACAAATTCTTTCTGTTGCTGACTGCAACCCCTAGCCATTCTGAAAGTATTGGGCTGCACATTACTTTTTTTTTACCACCGAACTTTTGATGAACACTTGAAAAGATACAAATTTAGTAATGTTGGGCTGGTGAATGTGAAAAAATGCATAACGAAATAAGCAGGGGGCAATATTCTATTCTATACACAGGATGTATCTAAAATGTATGTCACAACTTTCAGGGTGTATTCCATGATCAAAAATAAGACTAAAAAGTTCTATAAACATGGGTCTGGAAATTCACCCGCCTTTAGTTACAGCTCTTCTCCCCCCCCCCCCCCCTCTTTCATAACTTTCTACCTACTCCTTCCAACTCAATACATGCTAGTAGGCTATATCATTTTTCCAATTGCAGTGTTTTAAGTTAATGTTATTATAAGGTCTCAAATCGTTGCAGATGGGGCAGTAGGGGTAGGGAGAGTACGGAGCAGAAGGGGGCGGAACTTCTTTGTTCTTTACTGAAACAAACATTACAAACAGAAAGATGGAATTTCTGGTGCTCTGCATTTGTTGCAGTAAAGCTGCTAAAGAAGTCCCCCCCCCTCCCTTCCATCCACAAAGTTGTTGGGACATCACATTAACATTTATATTATGAAGCAATGAAATTGCAAGATGGATGTGCCAATTGTAGTCGCTTGGAAAGATTAGATAAGAAGCCATGGGGAAATGTCAACATTTTACCCCTAACTTTGGAGGGGATGCAACTAGACCAATGTTTATAGGACTTTTTAGTAAGGCTCGGCCGATACCAACTTTGACCGATTCGATCTGATACCGATGCCGATACTTCAATACATTACTTCCAGCAAAGTTAATGTTTCTTCCATATTCAGAAACATAATTTGATGAAAAGTTCCGAATCTCCAAGCTCAATGGGCAATCATCTTGCAGTAAAGTGAGTTTTTTGGCACCTGTTTTTGTTAAATAATTTGAGAACGACAGAAGCTATAGCTCTGAAATTAGCACCACTGGAAAGCTCTCGAAAAAAAGGTAAAATGGTGTATTGGAACATCAAAAACAGACAATTTTTGGCGAAGATATCGCAAAAACTGATACTTGACCAAAACGGAGCCGATACCGATACCGCTAGTATCGGTGCCCATACCGATATCGGTATCAGCCGAGCCTTACTTTTTAGTCTTATTTTTGATCATGGAATACACCCTGCAAGTTGTGACATACATTTTAGATACACCCTGTATAAGTGACCATTTGTCAGGGGTGTGGGATAGTACCAGCGGGGCTCAAGAAATCTTAAAAAATTAGGGCCTAGTTGGCTCTTAAGCAATATTTTTTAGTCCCCCTCCCCAAAAAAAAAAATAACCTCAAGGCCATGCAAAGTTTAAAAAATGTTTCTAGGGCAAAGATATTTGTCAAAGGCATGAGTTATGAGGATTTTATTGTTGTTTTTTTATTACCAAAAATAACCACGAGGCACGAGGTTTTTTTTAATACTGAAAATGCCGGTAAAATGTAGCGTGCAGTCATTAAAACAGCAAACAGTTCATTTGTGCTGTGGTGATCTGTAAAATTTACTGCAAAAAAGTAAAAACCAAGGAAGGATACTATTATTTGTCAGAATTTTGTAATAACGAATCTTCTTCAGCTGATTAAAATGTTACCAACGACTGAACACTGTTCTCATACCAAGCATGAGTACTTTCGTTACCCAACTACAAACAAGGATAAAAATGTTTTTGGATGTATTTACTGAAATATCATACTTTCATGAAAGTTTGTAGTCCATAATGAAGGACTACCAAAAAAATATTGTAGTGTACCATTCACATGTCGCTCCATCGGTTTTCAATATTTTCGAGAAAAATAATTTCGTTAATGACAATGTACAACAGAAAACAATTTGCATGAACATTAACTTGGCTTTAGAATGTGAAAGCAAATGGGGAAACAATGCCAATAGCATGCGTTTATACGTAAAACTGTGTAACAATAACAAATGTTAATATTTTCCCCACAGACTACAGCTTTAGCATAGCGGATAAGCAGAAAAGACCTAATTTGTAATGACACACAATGTATTTTCGAGCATGGCTAGTATAACCTTACTTTCGAAGGATCTTTTGGCTTTTCCTTATCTCCTTTTTCTTTTTTTTTGTCCGGTTCTTCTCTGCAATGACAGAAACAATTTATTTACAAAAAAGGTAACAAGTACATGAGGCTGTACTGTTCAGATTTTTCCGTCACACCAATACCAAGCTGTAAGTACAATAGAAGTAAAATCACAATTATAAATTACCATTGTTGCTATTGTGTTTGGTAGTACCCAAGTCATGAGCGACTGAATCATTTGCAAAAAGAATGCCTGGCACATTTGCACTTTTTTATACCTACAAGTAATCAGAAATTGGTTTTCATGATTGGCAATTGGTTAGCAATTTCTTCACTTCGACCGGTTACCAATTTCTTACACCCAGGCTTTAAATGGCAAATATTGGTTAAAAAAGATAGGTGCAGTTCGATGAAGCATTACAAATAGTAACGAAATCAATACAAAAGTTGCAAAGAACACCAGAGCTACGATAAGTTCATCTTGACACGGAAATTTAGTAAAAAATAGGAGTCGGCCCCGGTCCTGTTTTATAACTTTACTTTTATCCGGGGAAGCAGTTGACACCATCACACGGAGTAGACGATTACGTGATCATTCAGCTATGTAATCTGGATTAAATCGAGTATTAATATAACGCTTTTATTCTCGTTTATTCACGAAGTTAATTTATTACAACATACCTCCTCTTAACTCCAACCTTAGTCACAGTTAAGACTTAATTTCTAACCACATAAACCTTCGTTAACTACTGACTGAAAGCGACTGCGAGTTATTTCCAAAGTTTGCTCAACTTGCAGAACAAACACACGGGAGTTCCCTATTTTGAATCACAGCTGTGAAGCGGTGAGATGTACGGGTAGCACGGTACAAAATTTTTGATTCCGATAAAACTTTTTCAAATTTTCGCGATGATCGATAATATCTCGATAAAACAAATTTTGAGGCTGGAATAACCATTTTAATTTTGTTAATTAAATAAACCATTGGCTGAAGCGTACAGCACAACCTTCACGAACGTGAATAGTGTGGCACTCGCAATTTGGCCAGTAGACATTAAAATACACTTGCCATGACTTCCTCACCGTGTAGAAACAATTTAGCAGTTGTGCTACTATCTACTGCTTAAATATTGTCAGCATTAAACTAACTCTCCAATCAGCTGAAGTGGCTATGGAAACAGTATTGAACACTTGTTGGAGAGCTCTTGTAATTCTGCATGCAATGCCGCAACCCGCTCGTTTCTAGCTATTACGGTTTCCGAGATATGATAATTTAAGCATCTGCGTTTGCACAATAATTTGATAAATCAGAAAAAACGAAAATTTTAACTAGTGAAAATTAGTTTTTACTTACCTAAAATACTTACCTTCAGTAATATTGCTAAAACCACCTTTTTACGCTATTTACTGCTCGCTTATGAACTAAAAACACCATTTTTTACGTTCTCCGTAAGCTTTTCTCCACTACCGCCAGGCGGCGCTGCACGTCCTTACCGACGTCAGCGCCCCCACCAGTCCAACCGCATCACTTTCACGGGCACTCCGGTTCAGTGATTGCGGGGAGGCGGGCGGGTCCTTACTGAAGGTAAGTATTTTAGGTAAGTAAAAACTAATTTTCACTAGTTAAAATTTTCGTTTCTTACTTCCTGCAAATACTTACCTTCAGTAATATTGCTGAATTTGTCAGACAGGAGGCGGGAATCACCACCCCGACCAGGAACCCCGGAGAACAAGCTTACTAAACCACACACACACTGCCCCCAAAACACTAATAAAGAACCAAAAGGCAACCAACCCACCAGGACCAGGTATCCAGCGACGCCATGCCCCCATAGAGGCCCATGGTCCCCAACCAACAGCCGGGTGAGTTAGCCCAACGCCTGGCAGTACCTCCACCTCATCCTCGAGAACCTAGCTCAGGAACAAGGCACACAAGCCCAGAAAACCGGCCCGCTCCACTAGAATTGCCGTAATGGAGCACAGCCAGAATAACACACTGAAACAAGGCACACCGACTCTGGCTTCACCCCCAGGAGAGGGGTCTTACTTCTAAAGACGTGAGTTCGAATTTGGAGTCAAGCAACGTTACTACATTTGCTCTAAGAGTTGCGTTTCTGGCTAACAAAAGCAAAACATCCACATAAAACTGCATCTAAACCAAAAATGAAAAACACAGGTTAAGTCCCAAGAACTGAGAAAATCCCATCATCACTAATGGCCTTTCAAGATCTTCCCATCATAGTCACCCACTTTGGTGAAGACCATATACGGCTGTTTGCAATAGCCACACAGTACCATGGTGAACCCCAGGTTTGAATCCTTTGGGGATTTTCACGAAGGTTCTGCAATCCAACGTACCACACACTGGATATCCAAATCAACATTTGTCTACTTCAGAATGGATACCATAATACATAAAAGAATCTAACCTAAAACAAAATTCACACTAGGCTGAATACTCCATCAAAATCCACACCGCTTGCTTGACAAAACCCCCGAGCTACTAGTCGGGAGCGGAAACGTCTAACGCATCCGTCGGCATTCTTCTACCTTGTATATCCATTTACATCCCCACTCCCATATCAATAGTTACATTAACCTCTATGTACCCCTCTTTTCTTAAAGGACGCAACGTCGTCTCCCATGGACCGTTCCCACTTGTGAGGACAGGCAATGGCTTCTGCATAGATAATTGGCCCAACAATACACATGTATGCCGCAGCACCACTGAAATCAACAGGACTATCCTGCCCACTAGTGGATACAGTTCCGAAAACAGGTGTTCGTCTACCCCTAAAACCGAACAGTGGTTCAAACTGACATCCCCGTTCTACACAATATTATTTGACATCATTAACACTGCAGAACATAATTACATCTGGGGTGTGATAGTACACATCCAACCTACCTACCCTTTGCCCCGTCTGACGGACTACTACTTCCCTACACCAATACTGATAATCTAAAGGAGCCAATTTGGGGGAGGAGCCTACACTATTACTACGAATGAATGGTCGAGGAGGAACTTCTTCAATGGTTAGTGGGCCCTCAGTCTTATCTTCTGCTTCTACCCTAGAATTACCATCCGATTCTGACACTGTACCCGAACTAAGTCCCTTCCCACAGTTAAAATGTAGTTGCACTTAGACTGGGTTTGGGCACACTCTGAGGCCTATACTGCAAGGACCTCCTCCCTTCCCCATAACTTAACCTTACCAACCGTTACATGTTTAGTTTCAACGACCAAGTAAGTATGGGGATTCCACTCTATATTCCCAATGAATACCCTCTCCCAGCTTTAACGTCAAGGGTATCCCTTCCCGGCTTATGGAAGTGTACATAACACATTGCACCAGGTCTTCGTAATGTCCGACTGATACACCTCGATCAAACAATAATGTACAAGGGACCCTAAGCCTAAGTATGAGTGAGGGTACCTATGCTTCAGGTAGGTGAACGTACATACAAATTCTGCCCAAGATTGCGTGGCAGAGAGGTCTCGTGAAGTATTGCACGTACCCCTTCTAACAACGTGCAGTTAATCGCCTAGCGATTCCAGCCATAGCTGGTGAGTAGGCATTGGTTCGCTGATATCCGATACCCAACCTACATATATAAACACAAAATTCCATACCTCGGTCCGTGCGAACATTAACAAAGTTGAAGCTAAAATGTCTTTCACTCCTGGCACGAATGTCAACCAACGTTTGAAATACATCGCTTTCCTTAGCGATGGGAAACACCCATGCATAACGAGAATAATCATCAAGTAAAGTAAGCACATATCTACATTACCCAAGGATACCGTACGACTTGGGCCCCAAACATCCACGTGAAGGAGCTCGAGGGGCTTCCTGAGGAGAGTTAGGCTTCACTCACTAGTATCCATGTACCACCTTGGAGTTATGTAAATGTATCAGGCCCAATTTACGCTGACGACCGAGCCTCGAGTGCCAGGTTTCCACAGAAACCGACTTAATTGGATATAACTTTTAACATGTACGTGAAAGTCCCCCTTCCGATTCCTACTTAAGCCAAGGGAACTCATACTTGAACCAGATGAACAAGCTACAGCTCCATTCACATGTTTCGGTTTGACCTTAAGAGGCAACAATGCATACACAATACAACTTGTTTGCGATTCGCAAAAAAAAATTGGGCATAGTGGCCCCGTGCGACCGCATATAGCGGCCAGACCCCAAAGGGCATCAGATTCACCCCCCCACTCAGCCTAAGGACCCAAGGAAGAGAAGACAGTCGAAGGCAAAAGGAGGGGGGGAGAACCCTACTTCAAACCCATAGTACTAACCGTCCAAGTTGCCAGACTCCAGTGAGACCATGTCTTGATGCACACCGCAGGAGCCAACGCAGCTGCCATTCCAGGACCAAAGAAATGTAGAGGCAATAACGACTCATGTAAACATACCCTAACATACCATAAACACATAGGCCTATGGGCAAACGCCCATGGAGACACTTACCATACCGATGGCGACACAATGCTCACCGGCGACATGTGACACCCTTAAAGCGACAACTGGCAACAGAACGGCAACAATGTGTCCCGCTGCGTCAGTGACATAATAGCTACTTACCCTGGTGACAACTGGCTACAGGACGGCGACAATTTGTCCCGCTGCATCAGCGTCTAGTAGCTACTGAGTGTCGCCGATGGTGCTACACACGTGTTGCCAGTGGCGACAGCGTGGGTCCGGTTAAAAACCGGCTTCAATTGCACCCCTCGGCTCAACCAGCGTTGCAATTCTGTCCAAACGCGGCACTTGCAACTATTTTTTTTTTTTTTTTTGCTGGGATAGTCGGACCACGGACAGTGCCCGTGGCCGGCTTTTTACCACTCAGTGTAGGAACCGCACCGCTAATTTCCCCACCGGGAGCGGTCGTCCTATTCATCCTCTCCACACTACTGGTTCTCAACTTACCGCCACTGTCGGTCACTCATCTAACGCCCGCCATCGGATCGGCACGGACCTGCCTTGCGGGACGGTGACAACTCCACTGGCTTACTCTACAAATCACCATCTGCATGAAAAAAAAGATATTTAAACGCGAACAACATCCCGGGGAAGAACGGGAGGCAACGACGCCTCCGTAACCACGAATCACAAAGGCTTCATTCTCGGCCGCCATCTTGCCCTCGACAACGACCGGCCGACCAAAACACACCGCCGGCATGGCCGTATCCGTTAAGCCTACCGTCTACCGACCGTTGCCGTGTTTCGATCCTGTTCCCACCGTGCTGCTTTCCAATAAGCCGCTCGTCGGATCCACTTCTTGACATCGAAGTCCGGTGTTGTAGTCCATAATACGCGTTGGTTAATTCGCGAAGCACGCAGTAAAAACTCGCACAACCATCCACGATGGGAGTGCTCGAAAAGTGATGCGGTTGGACTGGTGGGGGCGCTGACGTCGGTAAGGACGTGCAGCGCCGCCTGGCGGCAGTGGAGAAAAGCTTACGGAGAACGTAAAAAATGGTGTTTTTAGTTCATAAGCGAGCAGTAAATAGCGTAAAAAGGTGGTTTTAGCAATATTACTGAAGGTAAGTATTTGCAGGAAGTAAGAAATTATCGTATTATTTTACGATAATCGACGAAAGTTTTTATCGCGATATTATCGAATTATCGATTATCGTGCCACCCCTACTGAGATGAAGAAGAGAGGCTATGCTGCAGGTATAAATAGAGGAAGAGTCCACTACTAATCCAGGGAACAAGAAAATCAGCAGCCAAAAGTTGAGTCAGCAGTTAGCATTCAATTTTCCTATTGGATAGTGGATATGATGAATACGAGTGGCAAAAGCATGTGTTCAGCTGTGGATTTCTTTAAATGTATGAAGCTTTTTGTCATAATCAAAAGAATTAATACACAATATCACAAGCAGGGAACTAAAAAAAGGGTTCTCTTGAATTTTCCGTGGAAACACTTCACAAACGACGCTGTACAGATGTTAAAACTATAGTCACGTTAGGACCCGTCCAATATCTTTACAAGCTACAGGAAACACTAACTAGTTGAAAAGTCACATGGTTGGAGTTTGAGTTCGAATTTCGCGTCGTAAGTTTCACTCAATGATCTCTATGTCAAGATCTGGACAAGCTCTCAGATTTCAGAGTCTGTCGAGATCCTCAGCGAGTTCAATTTCCTCCAATCCTTTAATGTTGGAATAGGTGGACGCTGCTATGGACTGGACCATGGACTGGTTCCAGTCAATGGTGTGCTAGTTCGTTCGCCGGTCATGAGCGACACCGTTCTAGTACTCTCCCTTCCCGACAGCTCCCTCATGGCCGGAAATAAGAATGGAACGTTTTCAATGCGTTTCTCCGATGTAAATGAATATTCAGCTCCACTACGCAAAACACCTCTTGTTCCTCTTCTCAAGGACGGGGAGGGTTGCAGGCAGTGCTAGGGGCGGCAAGGGGGGGGGGACAGCCTCGGATATCAGTGTCTAGGACGGTCTTACACAATCACAGACTGTGGAGAAGGGGAGAGGGAGAGGAGGAAGGGGAATGGTGGGGCAAAGGGGGAATGTTGCTGCCAGTGGGACACCAACAGTTGAACTGGCAAGTCTTGGGCCTGCTGTCAGGAGCTTTTTGAGGTACAGCGGTGCGTAAGGTATCACTTGAATACTTGTCCGTTCAATATTCGGCAGACAGGCTCGCTGCGTCCTGGGTAGGTCTGTAGCAACCTCACATGGTCAGTCGGGTCTAAAGTCCCTGGGTGTCGTTGCTCGGTGCCATGCTTTCCACATGGCCATATTGACAAGTTACTAAAGAAGAACATATTTGGTTTCTGCTTGGTCAAGAAACCATCGTGCCATTGCAGGATCAGAGGAGTGTGCTACGATGATATGGTGTTCCAAACGTAGCTTCGGTGGTCATGTCATAGGACAGGGTCGCCTTGAGTTGGCGTCGTGGGTGGCAAGAGGTGTAGGAAAAGGATTTTCCTGAGTGTGTAGGTTTCTAGCATGGTTCAAAATCGATCTTGGTGTCTCAACTGATGATCCTTACATGCAGGCATGGCAGTACTCCCTCTTCCTCACAAGTAAAGCGGACGGTGCAATTCGAGTTGTTGATGGTGTCCAGTATTCAGGGTTCGCACACATTCTTTATAAGCACTTTTAAGGACTCAGAAGCAAGCACTTTATAATGACCATTTGTAAGCACCTTTCAGTAACAATACAGCCTAAAAAATCATGCTTCCAGAAACGGCTTGAAAATAACTTAGGTTAGGTAGGTAAGATTTTTTTAAATAAATGTTTTAATAATAACCAAATATACTGTACACTAACCTTAAATTTTTCTTTAAATGTAGCACTAAAAGTTGAGTTTTTAATGCAAATTAAATTACATTTATAAGAAACAAGTCGTATTTTCAGGCCCAAATAAAGCATTTTTAAGGACCTTTGGAACATATTTGGACCATGAAAGCACTTGTAAGGTCCTTACAAATGCCAAAATTAAAATAAGTACTTGTAAGCACTGTAAGCACCCTGTGCGAACCCTGAGTATTGAAATACTGGTAACCAACGTTAACAGTAATTGCAGAAAGACATAATCGGAAAAGTTCACAGAAATCAACAATTGTATGAAGAGCACATTTACTTAAATTTTCAAGGAAAAATCGTTCCTCGAAAATTTAAGAAAAAGACTGCTTCACAGAAAAAAAAAAACGTTATTCAAACAAGTTTAAAACTCGCTTAAAACTTCCAGTTCTGTCTAAACTGCATTTTTTTCGTGCAATTGGTGATTTCTGATAATGCTTTCTAGTAGCAGCAGAATTTCAGTCTTAGGGAAGCTGCCACATCGTCAACAAACCTCTTCCACAAAGGCATTTCAGAGAATTGACTCGTCATATGCTTGTCCAGACGTTGCAAGACCATCTCGGGGAGAGCTGGGGAACAAGAATACCCCATTGGGGTACCCTTGTTCTGCCAAAAAAAAAGAGTGTCCTTTGAAGGAGACGTAAATGGAGGACAAGATTCCTTTCAATACTTTACTGTCAAGTTGAAACCTATAGACGTGTTGTATTTACGCTGTCGATGTTGCCTCACACTGTTACCTGTTTAGGCTTACTCTTGTTGTATTATTTCCGGGCCTTCACCAAATTGTCCTAGGCTTAACACCATAGCTCTTGAACTTTGGACTTGCCATTTCCTGTGGTATTCCAGTTGGTGAATGTTAAGCACTCTCACCCAACGACTTAGGACTAAGAAGAGAGTGCCGCAAAACTCGAAAATGCTGCTGCGATATCAAATGACACTTGTGATCACTATAATTTGGGAGAGGTGGTTGAGCAGGTTCTGAGTGTCTCGCAGGGACTGTCTTCCTTTAAGGTATTTCTTGAATCTTTTGGCCATCCACCAGTCCATCTTTTTGATGGGCGCAAGGCTTGCCAAGTAATCAAGCGGAGGGGTAGCCAACTTTGTGAACTTCTGCAAAAATACTCAGCAGTTGAGCGTAAGCTTGTGGCGTCAGAGAGAGCATCTTCTTCTCGTCGATGAATCCCTGGTATTCAAAAAGGTGCAGTTGTTGTGGATATAGACTGCCCCCAGACCGTAGCTAACAATACCGTAGACTGAAATATAAACCACATTTTTTAAATAAATTTTCTCACACCGAAACCTACCTGCAGTTTATACGCGGGTTCATCATAAGTCGGGGATATTGTTAGTGTACGTCAAGAGTTCACGATAGGAATTAACTTAAACGACTCATAAAACATCAGATTCATACATTTTTTTTACATGTAAATTCAGGTTTACTGTAGTAAACATTAACATAAATTCGATGTCGTTGCATGTTGCTTCGTTTCGCAACGGAGCGTTGTTGTTAACTAGCATGAAAGTCAAATGAAACGTTTGGGCAGCGGCCATGTTGGAAGTCGTCAGCAGAAACGAAGCCAGCTAGGGTTTTTTTTTATTACTACGAACGGTAGGTAAAAAATAATTAAAATAAAAAACATTAGCATTAAATACGTGTTTTTTAGCTGTCTAGTAGTGCTAGTTGACGTTAACATTTTTGATGATTTGGTAATTTGGACGGCAGCCATGTTGGAAATCGTCAGCAGAAACGAAGTTTTTTTTTTTTTTTTTTTTTTACTACGAACGGTAGGTAAAACATAATAAAAAAAAACACCTTAGCATTAAATAATTTTTGTTTAGTTGTTTAATCGTGTTAGTTGACGTTGGTAATTTGACCGAATTGACGCTGCTGCAAGGGCGGGGCTTGCATATGGACAAACAAAATGGGGCAGAGACGTTAGTTTACCGCTGTGTAAAATCTGAAAATAATTAACGTTGCAAAAAGCGATGGCAATAGGGTTGCAGGACGACAATTTGATGTTGATGAAACAGTAATAAGCCAATGGGGACTATAAGAAGCTGCCCTGGGCAAAACTCGACGTACAAAAAAACATTTCAAGGTCCAAAAACCGGCAAATTTACAGAGATTGAAGTGAAAGTAGCCGATTATGTACGAAGTTTACGGAACGATGGATTACCAGTTAGTTGCTTTTTGATTTGTGCTAAAGCACGTGAATTAGCCAGAAGCTCTGGATTGCGGATGAAGGCAACTTTCGGTTGGTGTTAGCGATTTATGAGGCGATTTGGTTTTGCATTGAGGCGCCGCACAACACTAGCACAGCATACGCCAGGTGAATATGAAGAACAATTAACAAACTTTCAACGTTTTGTGATTAGACTTTGTCAGTATTATTAGGCCAGATTGGAAATGCTGATCAAACCCCTAGTTGGCTTGATATGCTTGTGAGTTATACAGTAGACGATAAAAGTACGAAAGCAATTATTGTTAAAACTGGTGGGTGTGAAAAAGAACGTGCTACCTGCATGTTAGGTTGCTTAGCAGATGGCACGAAACTTCCTCCTTACATTATATTTAAACTAAGGCTGTACAGATGCACATACCGTATCGGTAAATCTGCAGATATTCAAGGTATCGGAATCGGAACAGAATCGGTAGTTCCTTAAGAGATTCCTTTGCAGATACCACACTTCACCTTTGATGATGTAGAGTTTCATGTTTCCTGCCTGCCGTCTGCCACAGTTCTGGAAATTGAAGTGCAACACAAAGTTTCATCCTGAATAAAATCATTATCTGCATCGAGAACTTTGTGTTCCCTGCCTTCAGACGGTCACGATTCCAAAAATAACAGTGCAACACGAAGTTTCGTCTTGAATTAAATCAGTATCGGCTTCGGTATAGGTTTAACAGATATCATGTGGTATCGGATCGGTATCTGTATCGGATAGGTAGAAGTGGTATCGGTACAGCCTTAATTTAAACGGAAAATTATACCAAAAGAAGAGTTCCCACGAGGCATTAACGTTAGGTGCAATGAAAAGGGGTAGATGAATGAAGATTTAACTGCGGACTGGCTAAAATGCGTTTGGGGGATAAATAAAAGGGGGATGTTGGTGCTTGATGCCTTCAGGGGACATCTCACAGACGCTGTAAAATCACGTACTAATGAAAAAAAACCAGTGATCATGTGATTATTCCTGGAGGAATGACTAGCCAACTGCAGGTCATGGACGTTGTCATCAACAAGCCATTTAAAGATAGAATGAAGCTACGTTATCAAAAACGGCTCCAGAATGATAGTACAAAGAGTAAAACAGGCCGCATAGCAAAACGAAAACGTAGCGAGATTCTCAGGTGGGTTATGGACGCCTGGGGTTCCATAACACAAGAAACGATTGTGAAACGATTCAAAAAATGTTGCATCAGCATTTCCTCTGAAAATCTTTTGAGTTTGGAACGATACAGGATACCCAGGCGTCATGGAAGTTTTGATAGAAATTGCTAGTTCTACACTAAGTGGTGTATTTTGAGGCGATGGGATTGAAGCAATCACTTGCAAGGTGGTGTCATCCAAAGCAACAGGTATTAACCTTAATTTAAATCTAGACAAAGAGAGATGCAGAAGAATACGCCAACCGTCAAGCATGCCAGGCAAAATGTAAGGTCATGCCTTAA
>JAHWFP010114653.1:109290-145013 GCA_023313725.1 Lithobius niger | reverse complement strand
TTTTTTTTACGAATGAAGGTGTAAATACAACCAAAACTGGTAAAAGGGGCCGA
Organism: Lithobius niger; assembly: GCA_023313725.1. NCBI lineage: Eukaryota > Metazoa > Arthropoda > Chilopoda > Lithobiomorpha > Lithobiidae > Lithobius > Lithobius niger. The sequence continues at coordinate 144,960 of JAHWFP010114653.1, read as the reverse complement.
CAAGTTCCGAATGGTTCTGCCCTTCAAAGGAGTGATATCAACACACCAAAACATTCGCCAAGTTAATAGCACTGCTTAATAGTTCGAAGGTTAAATGAAAACTAGAACATTGCTAATTTCGGTAGCAATGTTCAAGTTTTCATTTAACGTCCAAAGTATTATTCGGTGCGATTAAGTTGGCGAGTGTTTTGGTGTGTTGATATCACTCCTTTGAAGGGCCGAACCATTCGGAACTTAACGGCCCCTTTTACCAATTTTGGTTTTTGATATGATATCACTCTTTTTTTTTAAATTGTGTATTCACTCAACTCCACTACCGTGCAAATGAGTAATAAAGTGCCACGTCAACAAGAAATTGGTTTTTAACAATTTGCTACTACTACCTTTTGCCTATAGACCGAACCTTTCTCAACTTTGTCACCTCTTTATAGGTTTTTGGTTTGGTTTTAATTTTGTTGTAATTTGTTTTATTTCGTTAGTTTTTGGCGTGTTGATATCACTCCTTTGAAGGGCCGAACTACTCTCAACTTGGTGGCCTCTTCACCAGTTTTTGGCTTTATTTATTTTGCTTTGTTTTTAGAGTTGGTTTATTTTTCGTGAATTGGACGTGAATACAATTTCTTTGGCAATGTTGTTTAGATTTATCGTGCTACACTGGTGTGTGTCTAGGCACGAACGTCAGTATACACGTTGTCATTGTCCGAACTTTGGCCGTCCAATGAGAGACGATGCCGACAATACTAACAATGGTTATAACAATATTGTCGTACTTACGCGCCATCCCACGCCATCCTCGTTACACCCCTAGGCTCCAAACAATAAAAGGTAAACAGTTCGAATTGTACTGCAGCCATTCGTCCAATTTCATAGCTGGAAGCCTTCCCGTTATCGCGGTATCGACGAATAATCACCCTATGGAAATTAACATGGGGATGAGCGGACTAGAATTAGCTAGCTAGTTAGCTAGTTACACGTTTTCAACGTTATTGAGGGTCAGATTTTGCATTGAAAGCAGCTTAGCTGGCAATCCTACACGAGTTAATTTTTGTTATGTGGGTCATTGCTCTCGATTTCAACACAATTTAAGCTTTTGTACCGCATTATTATTTTTCCCCAAGTACCTGAAATGTGCCCAACTACGCTTCAAGATATAAGACACTGACGCTTTGGCGTCGCACTACAATGGTTTACAACCTCGACAATTGAATTGATGTGATGTTTGTTGTGATGACTGTTGCCTAACTTGGAGCGACACACTAGCGTGTGTCTAGATTAGCTCGACCGGCAGGCAGTGCTTATTACAGTTCGTTTACGCACGAGAATTTTCACAAACTGGACCGGAGGCGGAGGAGCGGCTAACAATACGAAAATGTTACATGTCACAATGGCGCAATAAAGGCGTGAGGTGCACAAGATCGGGTGAGAGATCATTCGAACAATATGTAACGATACTTGGGCACGGGGAAAGTAACATTGTCGTCGTATCTTGTTCTTGACAGCTGTCAAACCGGTTTGGTGGACACAAGCCAGTACCAGTGCTGTGCGAGACCGCAGAAAGGCTTATAGACAGTGGACTCGGTGTCCTACGATTGAGCGTTGGTATAGTGTTACATTGGTATTGCCAATGAAACACGGTAGATCCTGAAGCGAGAGAAAGAGTCCTTTGGTTCGAGGTTGTGTGAGCGTATTACTTCTAGATGTCCTCTTTCTGTTGTATGGAACTTTTCGTCCGCAAGATGCAAAGCCCTGCCTTTCCTGGGTTTTCAGTGCCGATGACTCTGTTCTGAGAGGTTCGGACATGGACAACGCTTTTAATAGAAGATTTGCTGAAGTTTATTGTCTCCCTTTCGGTGATCATCCGGTCTTAAGTAATTTAGAGTGGTCGTGTGGGCCAACTGATCTACCTATAATGGTGCCGGAAGTAACTGCGGCATTAACCCGATGTAGGATTAATAGTGCTGTGTGGATAGACGGCACATCCTATGAAATGCTTCAGTCTTTAGGTAGTGACGCCATTGGTGATTTGCGTGACGAATTTCAGGAAGTTTTTATGGGCGGGGATGTTCCTCCATCATGTCTGTTTACTATTTTAACCCCAGTTGGGAAGAAAGGGAAATGTTGTTCCTCCCTTGTTGGTTACAGGCCCATAGCACTACTTTCATGCGTTAGAAAGCTCTATGAACGGATTCTTGTGAATCGGCTCAATTGGTCCTTGGAGCATTCTGGTAGTTTCTCCGAGTATCAATTTGGTTATCAAGCTAACCGTAGTGCTCAAGATGCGGTTTTGTTTTTGGAATCTGGGGTGCAGGAGGCTTGGATCCATGGTGGGGGTTGTCCTAGCAGTATTTCTGGATATCAGAGCTGCTTATGACACGGTGTCGACTGAGTAGGTCCTGCATGCCCTTTGTACAGTGAAAGTTTGGCGAAAGCTGTCTTAGCTCTCCTTGGGAATCGACCCTATGCCACCAGACCCTATGTCACCACTGGTCACACACGGTTGAGGGGTCACACGTACCGTCTTGGTTGGGTGGCTACTCCAACTTGTGGCTGCAGGCAGGAAGAAACTGTCTCTCATTTTCTCTTTGAGTGTCCTGATTTGCAGACTGAGTGACGGGCGCTCCTAGGCCATTTTGATTTTAGGGGAGATCTTCGACTGGCTCTTGGGGATGCTGCTGGTGGTTTGGTCGCTTTCGTGCGCTTGCGGCTTTTTTGTAAGGCGTCCAATCGGGACATTTGACATTTGGGGAAGCAGTTACCTATGGTGGCAGTAGTATTTTGTAGGCATTTTGTTAGTGTGTTTGCTGGGTTCATCTAGTGTTGTGTACTGTATTAGTTAGTTGGCAGCGGAGTGCATGGCTTCGGGCCCTTGCTCCGTTATAAATCATCATATCATATCATATCCTCCTTGAAATAAACTGTTAACTCGTTGTTGGGAACCAAAGTGAAACGGTCCTAATTTTCTCTTAAACCTTCAAGACTTAAACCGTAGGATGCAATATCCTCTATTTGGAGGCCTTTCGGAATTTCAGAAAAGTGGACAGGAGAAGGCTGGGTTGGTTTATTGGTTTATTCAAGAGCCTAAAGGCCCGAGGCCATGCACTCTGTCTAAACTTAAAACTAAACAAATCTTATAAGCTATTCACACCGTACAAACTATACAACGCAACTACTACAATAAACTGCCAATTTTGACTGCTAATACGCCACACTCATTCACACACAGCCTTAACCTTGTCCTGCAGCCCACGAGCCGACTGTAAACAGGGGCTTGGATGTAATTTAATTCCCACTCACTACCACATTGCTCTACATCAATGGCCTCTTCCTCTATCACACTAAGTCTCTCACGCATTGTCACCCGTTCTGGCTCCTTTCTTCTCTTAGTACCAAGATCTCTACAATCTGCAGCATGTGTAGACACTTCTTGTACAAATGACTCACTAGTCACCCGAGATATATCTGGTGTAACAGGAACAATCACCTCACATGACTCAAACTCCGGGAACAACTGAGGAGGAATATGTGACTCTGCAGACGGAGCATCTGATTTGTCTTGAAGAGCATGAAATCTGTTTTTGCGTTTGTATGACAGTTGCACTTCCATTTGACTGTACCCTGGCTCGCCCTGTGAACACTCTACGCCGTTTCGCTGGACGCGCTAGCTCATCCTGATTAGACTCACGTAACGCACTCGGTCCGGACACACTCAGGGACTCATCCAATGATACAATGGTCTGAAGCAGCGAACTAGTGAGTGCTAGCCCAACCATTGGCCAACCATTGATTACGTTGGCAACACGTTGGCAATGGTTTAACCATGTTGGCCCAGTGTTGGCGCAATGTTGGTGCGCCTGCATTCTCGGGGCAATCGCATGGCCCACTGTAGGGCCTATCAATGAGTGCCAACAAGTAGGCATCTGGGCAAACGTATTTCTTTATGGGCTCACCAACTCGTTGGCAATCCTTGATTAGGCCATATGCTCTATGAATGTGTTGGTCGTCCTTCATCGGGCCGACATATTTCTTTTTTGGCTTCACTAATACGTTGGCGGTCCTTTTTTGGGCCAAGGTATTTATTATCTGCTCCACCAACACGTTGGCAGTCCTTCGTTGGGCAAATGTATTTCTTTTGCTGCTCCTTCAATATGTTGGCTGTAGTTCGTTGGACCAACGTATTTCTTTATCTGCTGTACCAGTATGTTGGCCATCCTTAACTAGGCCAATGTATTTCTAATTTTGTTCCACCAGTATATTGGCCGTTCTTCATTGAGCCAATGTATTTCTTTTTCTGCTCTTTCGATGGGATGGCCGTACTTCAATGGGCCAACGTATTGTCTTTGATCAGATCTAAATTTTGGCAGACAGGTAAAGCGTCATATGAGGAAGTGCCTTTTTCTTAAAAGGGGTTGCAGCTAGTAGCACGTGGTCGTCAAGTGGCTCGCACGTGCCAAACTATTGTTGTAACATGTAAGGTGATGATTAGATAGTGAAATTCACTGTACATTTACAAACCTACGCATGTTCTGACCGTGTCAATTGCATTGGCGTAACGGCTAATTGGGCCACGGCAAATGTGAAAATTATAAATGAGCATATTTATAGACATAAAATTTCTCTAGACAGAAAAGGTTGAGGGGACGATTAAACCGTCTGATCCTTCGTTCGTTCACAGTCCTATGAAAGCTGTGATATCCACCCAAAACCAAAACTGGTATAACAAAAGCCGCCAAGTTTCAAAAAAAGGTAGGCCTTTCAAAGTAGTGATATCATTCAACCAGAGAAAGGCCGTCAAGGTTAATTCCTGTTAGCCAAGTTAATCGCACCTAATAATACTTTGGGTGTTAAATAAAAACTTGAAGATTGCTACCGCCAGTAGCAATGTTCTAGTTTTCATTTAACTTTCGAACTATTAGTAGATGCGATTAACTTGGCTAACAGGATTAACCTTGACCCTGGTTGAATGATATCACTAAGTTGAAAGGCCTACCCTTTTTTGATACTTGGCGGCTTCTCTTCTACCAGTTTTGGTTTTGGGTGGGTATCCTATACATAGCTTACTCGAACAAGATGCAATAATTATGGTTGAGTGCCGGGAAAGTAACATTGTCGTCATTTGAATTAGCTAGCTAGTTGTGGAGAACCAAAATTAAATGGTCTTGATTTTTCCTTAAATCTTCAAGTTTTAACCCCTAGGGTGCGAAGTCTTAAATTTTGAGGCCTACTCAAAATTGGGCGGCCGATATGACTGAGTATTTTTCCAATGCGGGCTTCGGGAAGCCAGTTGAATTGTTTCCGCGATTGTTTGCCATGATACTGCAACAATCCAGAATCAACTAGGCTACTCATCGAGATGACGCATGCTAAATCTAGAAACACGCTAATATGTTGACATCAAATAATAATCATGGGACAAACCTTCGGCGGAATGATCCATTTTTTCGAAAACAAAAATCGGTGGACAGTCTACGATAGACCAGACCGTAGCAATTATAATAAAATGGAAGCGAAGAAAAGCCAACAAATTAACAAACAAAAAAACATTAGAGGTCGTATCCCCATACTCACAGCTGTGAAGGTACACGAATAAAAACGGATTAGAGTTCACTCGAACGCAACGAACTATAATTTGAACTACAATTCGCAAAATGTAATCCACAAACAGACAAAATAGACGATATAAACAGCAAAACGCTACAAAATTGAAAGATAAAAATGCATACACAAAATGAACATGTAAATTACTCAAACGAACTAGAAATAACCACCTCAAACAACCTTCAAACACAAACACAGGCAAAAAACTGCTTTAACTAAAAAAAGCAACTAATTTGTTTCACAAATTATAAATACACTCAAAATACACATATACCCGCTCAACAAACACAGACAAATATTAAAAAGTCTGTATAATACACAAATTATGCGTGCACGCCTAAACACCGAAACATTAAACTTTTCAAACATAAACTGGGCTTTCTTTCTGAAATAACCATTGATCATAAACAGTCCTTGTTCCCTGGTATTGGAGTTCAAATTATAGTTCGTTGCGTTCGAGTGAACTCTAATCCTTTTTTATTCGTGTACCTTCACGGCTGTAAGTATGGGGATACGAGCGCTAATGTTTTTTGCTCAGTTAAGCGTTTAAATTCTATGAAATTGTGATGTCCACTCAAAACCAATAATAATACAGGGTGAGTCAAACGTATCGACCCAGTGAAGTTTACAGCCGCATGATTTGGTTTAGCCACCAAACAACCATCGATCGTTTGTCACCACGAAGGGAGCCAAATATTATGATCATTAAGGGGTGCCCCCGACCCTGCCCCCCTTAAATAAATTTTCTACTTCCGGTTCCTTTAGGAATAGGGCATTGGTCCCAATTTGAGATGTGTGCGGGCAGTTAATTCATGGTGAATGCAGAAAACAGCATGTAAATCGGTCAACAATAGCATGAGCTATGACCAAAACACGTTAGTTCACATGTTGGCATCAGTCCATAAATTAATACCGTGAGTAGTTTTGTGAAATGGTTGATTGCGTGTAATAAACCGGTGTAATAAACTGGTTTTGGGGTCTTCGCACACAAACTGCCTTAAATATTTTTTTGCATACCGTGTTGTAAAAGTGTGGAACAGTCTTCCTGGCGAGTTGGTGATGTTGCCAAGCCTGAACTCCTTTAAAGCAAAACTACATACATTGAATCTGTCCAGATTTCTGACGGTTGCATAAGTCGGTTTTAATCTGTTACTTTTTTTGTTATTTGATCTTGTATAACGACGGACTTCTGTTCAGTATTGAAATTTTTTTATTTATTTTATTTTATTTTTATTTCATTGTATTTTTATCTTTGTATTACAATGGACTTCTGTCCTGTATTGACATTATTTTTTTATTTTTATTTTATTTTATTGATGTTTTATCTTTGTATATCTTTTAGCTTGGTCAGTTCTCCCCGCCGTTCCTTTTTACCCCATTTAAAAAATTTTTGTGCCATTTACTTTCTATTGTTGGCATCCTCCACGTCCCACTTTTAGGCTGACTTTTAGTGATCGTACCCGATCCTTGCCAGACCTGTTGCTTCGTAACTAATATATTTTTAATTTTAATTTAATAGTTTAATAAGGTGCAGTAGGGAATAGCAAACGTAACGAAATTAATAAAGGTTCGGCTAGCACATGTTTGTGCAGGTGTTTGTAGCCCATGTAACGAACTGGTGTTCGACCTTGAAGAGCCTGTCGAGGTTCGAACAAATATTTCAACAAATGTGCTGTCTGTGTAAAACCGTACTGTCTACGTCAACTAGTGACTGGTGTCTCTCTTCCCGAAATCAGTGAGAAACAAAGAAGTTCTCTTGAACACTCAGGGAAATAGGTATTGAGATCAAGCTCCTCACCTTGCCCCCCTTAAATAAATATTCCACTTCCGGTTCCTTTAGGTCTAAGGTCAGCGGCTACATGTGCAACAAACATGCGCACAAACATGTCCTAGTCGCACATTTCATCGACATTGTTACGTTTGAGATTCGTTACTGTTATTATTAAACGCAAAAAAACCAATTCACACAAAGGCTCAGGGTATTATTTTGTGCACTGCAGCCAACATTTTTGCACTGACGTATTTTTGGTCATATAGCTCATGCTATTGTTGACCGATTTACATGCTGTTTTCTGCATTCACCATGAATTAAATGCCCGCACATATCTTAAATTGGGACCAATGCCCCATTCCTAAAGGAACCGGAAGTACAAAATTTATTTAAGGGGGCACCCCTTAATGATCATAATATGTGGCCCCCTTATGGTGACCAACGATCGATGGTTGTTTGGTGGTTAAAACAAATTATGCGGCTGTACTCTACTGGGTCGTAATTTTGACTCACCCTGTATTACAGACAACGTCAATTGTGCCGTAAAAAAAGGTTGAGGTTTCACTTTAATTGTTGGCGGAGCGAGCGAGCCTATAACGGACATCAATTTGCAAAAGGTTTGTCCGTCCGTTGGTTGCACATTTTTAAGTCTGGGTGGAGCCCAAACGAAAGATCGGATTGGAATGAAATTTGGTACAACGTTTCATACTCTAATTAGTATTGCTGAGCCAAAATTTGCCGTAAATCGAACAATTATTACGGTAGAAATTTTAAAATTTTCGAATTTATTTTTAACACTTACCATTGTAAAGTTGGAATCCTGAATAGTTAAGGAATGCCGACGAAGCATACACCATGCTAATGGTAGTCAAGTGAACTTTAAAAAACACGGCAAATAAAATTTTGGTTGCTAATAATCTTTTTCGACGTAACTCAATGAAATAGTATCATTTGAACGTTGCATTTAACCACTCCAGGAACAAACGCAACCATAAAAAAACAAAAGGATTCCATTAACGACACACGTTAGTTTCATTTGAAAAAAAAAATGCTTGGAGATTATTCAATTCAGCATGGCAACGAAAGTGACGTCTACAGTAGAGATGGGAATGCCAAATATGAAACCTGAAATCGTCGCATCAAGGCCAAGAGGTATTATAAAAGGATAGTTCACAGCAGACGAAGCACGAAACACGAAACAATAATACGCCTGCCAGGCTCTCTCAGTTTATGCATTCCTGGTTGCCACGGTAACGTGAAGCCTCGAAACCGAAAACCGTGTTGTATCGCATGAAAGATTAGGCCTAAATCTTGATCCACTATTGTAAGCTGCTGCTTACGAAATTAAATCGGAGATAAATATTAGGCCTAAACGGTAAAATTTAGGCCTAAAACCTAAAACTAGGTCTAAAAGCTAACACATTTTTAACCTAAATTATAATGGTTATTTATTTTAGATTATAGAGATCGCTGTTGCAATGCGTGATAGAGGTGTGTGGCTCAACATTTTCGTTGGTGGTGGTGTCAAGTCTTATACCAAAGCAGTATTGCGAACCTTTGGAATCTTCTGACTATTGTTAAAAACTATCGTACTGATGATTGTTTGGCTTGCAGTTAAACGCCTTATTATTAATATTTTAATATGCGGACTACATTTTGCAGAGCAGTTCCTGTAAATAATGAAGAATTATTGCCAACGGCAGCTCAAACAGCGGTGGCCAAACGTGCTGTTTTTTTTACTCGCGGGGATGGCCCACATTTTTAGTGTTGGCTGTGAAAAGAGGCTACAAATAACTAAACAAAAACTTAATGCTGGAGCAAACGAATGCTTGTTAACGTAAATTTGACACGTAGCATAGGCTTATATTTAAAAAGAAAAAGGGCTAAAATAAGAAAAAGGCAGTAAAGAGCAGCAGCTGTATGTCACACCAAAAGGCAATCAGCCCAACTTAGCCCATTAAGTATTGCACCCAGATTTTTAAGGGGCATTAGCAAATGTGGTATCGTCATTAAAATAAAATATAAATATAAGTTTGAAATGAAGATCCGTTCGCTCCGTCTACAATAGGTCGAACGTCCTGTTTCCTAGTTAAAATGAACACGGATAAAAATTGATAATTTTTAACTGAAGTAAGCAAATGCACAATAAATGGGATTGAAGAAACTTCAGCATGTGAAAATGGACGTACAATAAACCAAACCGTGTCAATTAGGCTGATGTAAAGGCTAATACAGCAATGGAAAATGTAAAAATTATCAATTAGAACATTTATAGACATAAAATTCTTCCGGAAAAAATGTAGGGATAAAAATAAGACGGTGTAACCTTCTGTATACATTCATATTCCTATGAAAATTATGATATCCACCAAAAAACCAAAAATGGTAGGCTATAAGAGAAACGGCATAGTTCCCAAAAAGGGTTGGCTTTTAAAATTAGTGATATCATTCAACCAGAAAAGGCCACCAAGGTTAATCCTATTAGCCAAGTTAATCGCACCGAATACTTTGAATGTTAAATGAAAATTTGAAGATTGCTACCGCGAGTAGCAATGTTCTTGTTTACATTTAACTTTCAAACTTAGACGGTGCGATTAATTTGGCTAATAGAGTTACCCTTGGCGGCCTTTCCCTCGTTAAATGATATAACTACCTTGAAAGGCCGACCATTTTTACAAACTTGGTGTTTTCTCTTCTAGTTTTGGTTTTAGGTGGATTTGTATTACTGGTAACTAGCATGCTGATGTGACGGATCCCATGTCATGTCATGTAATGCCATTGTGACGAATTGACAAATGAATTAAAGTTAAAATACGTCATAAAGACGTTAAAGTCAGGAAAAAGAGGAGCCAAATAGTGGTAGACTTTACGTCATTTTTGTACGTATTTTTTACGTTCAGAAACCGTTGAGTTCATTTCTGTTGCAGTTTTCTCTATCTCCAGCTTCTGTAGTCTGGTAGGTGAGACCCACTTCTGGAGTCGCTCAGCAGTTTTACTTCTCTGCCTATTTGAACTTTAAAAAAATTAGTTTAAAACCACTATACAAATCAAGTTTGGTCTCCACTAAACGAAATTATCAATGTACTACTCGTCCTGAGAAGCTGTTTTAGACCTTGTGGTTTTAAAAAAAAAATGTCGTATTCACAGGATTGGTGGCGCCAGCCCTCTCTCCCTACATCCACTTTCGGTTTGGGGAAGCGTTGTTCCTTAATTGTTGGGGAGTAACTGAGATTTTCGTCGTGAAACAGCCTGAGGACAAATAAATTAATGTGGTTGTACGTATAACAAAATATTTATGTTATTGAAACACCTCAGTGCTGCCATAAACCTACATTCATCGCCTGAAAGTGTTATACTCCATTCCCATAATATAACAAAAGAGTTTACTGAAATTTACTAACACTATGAATAATACAGCAACCAGTTTCACCCGCATGCGCTGAGAGGCCAACACACAGCCATTGTTTTGACTGTGTGTGCAGGTTTTTGTGGGTCTGAACAACCTCAGGAATCAAAACATAAACATTTGCCAAATAAAATTTATTAAAGGTCCTGCAACGTGATTCTCTCTTCTTGCATATTGTAGCTTTAAAGTCCTTAGTGGTGAAAGAAAGAAAGTGTTCTGTCGCTACACAGACTGTGAGGAGTTAGTACGGCTGTAGTAGTAGTAAGTAGTAGTAGTAGTATAGTAGTACGGCGGTGAGTAGTAAAGCTTTGAGCGATATTTCGAGTGAAATGATGAGATTACAGAATAAAATCGGCTTCTGTAAGGGAGGTTTGAAGTGTAGAGCGGCGTGCCTTTTCACAGTGGCCAAAAGTCCTCAGTCTTGCGAGTGACGGTTCTATAAGGGAATTAGTGAACCGATTCATCACTAATTCACTGACAAGTATTATAAACGACTACCGTTTGTGCCCACTTCCTAAGCTGGCATACGGCTTAAAATATTACCTAAAAAATTATCTAAAATAAACTAATCCAGATGTTATATCTACAAGGCGTCAAATAATAAGGGAAAAACTGAGGGAATAAAACCGTCACAAGTAACGATGCAAGTAATTAACTTACGAAATCCCGACAGAAGCAAATATGCTCTCGCTTATTAACTTTCTTCAAACTTCATGTGTTTACAGCATTTTGTTATCTAAAATTGTTACCGTGTTTATTTCTATTTCTACCGTTACTTTGTTGTTGTACAAAATGTACTGTTATTTTAATATGTATTTTTTTTATTAATTATCCACATCAAATTAAAAAGAAAAAGTGTGAAAAAAGTAGCCAAATAATACGATCGTCGTGTAAAGCTTGAAGTGAAAAAGTAAAAGAGGGACTTTATGCCACATATTGTTATCACCTGGGCACATTAAGTTCGTGAATGAGTTGCATCATTTATTTTTCTCAGTTATGAATTTACCGATGATATACGAAAGTAGTCTAACGTTTTTGTATTTCTCCATAACTTGCAAAGCAGTTGAATTATTTTGTATTACTCTGAAACAAGTTATTTCCAAAATTTCTGAACTTCTACATTTCGGACTTCTCGAAAAAAATTAAACTGACATTATACTACTCGACCAAATTCCTAGGAATTAAAAAAGGGTGGCACTTTCCTCAGCAATAGTTGCAGTGCCACAGGAATGGTGTTGTACTGCAGGGGAAAATGTGCAAATCCTTACCTCACCGACTAAACAATTTTGAGGTTATGGCATCCCCCCCCCCTCACCCTCGAATTAAACAAATTTAGGGCAACGATACCCCCCCCCTCCCCGCAAGACCTAGACAAGAATGATGTCCTTTCTCCTCCCAGCCCATTCACTACCAGGCAGTTTTGGGGTCAAACTTCTTAAATAAACAAATCTAGAAACACGTTAGTGTGTCGCCGCCAAGTGCACGTTTTATTGTTGTTGGAGCTTAATTGTTAGAGCGTAATTGTTAGAGTGTCATAGGGCCCTAGGGCTTCGGGCAGATGACCAGGAGTGGTTATGGCTCGTTGAACCCTTTGTTAGAGTGTAATTGTTGTCAGATGGCGGCTCACTAGCAGACTGTGTCTTTTAACTGAAACCAACTTATACGTGATTTCAGCATACTGGTGTAAATTCCCCATGCGGTAGAAATCTTTGCAAATCGTTGAATCAGGTGTCTTGGGTCCAGTAACAAAGAAAAACTCAACACGAAAACGTGGGAACGTGTCCTTCATGGAGAGAAACTGTCCTCAATAACGTTGATTTGTGTTACTGGTGACTGGTGACTAGTGACTAGTAACTAGTCCGCAGGCTCCCATGTTAATTCTCATAGGGTATAACGACACGTCTACAGATGATTAGGGAAAGTTGCCAGATCTAAATTTCGGCAGACAGGTAACGCGTCATATGGGGAATTGCCTTTTTCTAAAATGGGGGTTGCAGCTAGAAGCACGTGGTCCTGAAGTGGCTCATAAGTGCAAAATTATTGTTGTAACCATTATTTGTATTGTCATCCAACAGTAAATTATAACATGCTTAAGTGTTACACGCTTATCGTTTCAGTACCTAATTGTCAGAATTCATTGTTGTTGCAAATAGGTGGTTCACTAACACCAGAGCACACCACCACCAGAAACACCAGAGCATGTTCTTGTAGATTGTGGGAAATTTGCCGTGGATCGACAGCGTCTTGCACCCTGGTTGAATGCTCTCTCAGTTTATGGAGATCTGTTGTCACATGACCAGGGTCCGCGCCCAGTAGCGAAACTGAGAGCTATAGCATTGTTCATTGTGAAAACGGGGATAGTTGTGTAATTGTGTAATGCGCCCCCACTCCCACACCCCCCTTTTCATCGTAGCATCATTGGTGAGTAGTGTAGTGCAGGGCCCTCTAGAACTTTCCCTAGATGGGGAAGAGAGGAGGGCTGGTTGTGGCTATCGCCCATCGCTAGATGAGACCCACTGGAACTTTCTCTAAATGGGAGAGAGAAGGTGGGCCCGTCGGTCTGTCAGTGCGACGGTGTGTCAGTGTGCCGGAGTAACAGAGTGTGCAGTGCTTTGTAGATTGTGTACGCGGTACATTGTGGATTGAGTGTGCGGTGCAGAGCAGGTTGTGTATGCGGTGCATTGTAGATTGTGCGGTTAGTATAGCCCTACGGCAGTTGAGAGTCGACAAGAGTGGTTGTTGTAGCAGTGGTGTGGTGGTTGGTGTTCTTGTGAGTAGTGTAAGTTTACCTTTTAAGTTTTGGGGCGCATAGCGACAGGCTGGGGCCTCAATAAAATCAAATTATGGTTCACTAAGAGACGGAATATCTTTTATTGCAAAGGTTTGGTCGTTTTTTCTCCCACCAAATCCAAATCGTTTTTTTTTTACGGTACGCGAATTCTAAATGAATTATCGAAATAAATTTCTCATTACTGGTTCAATAAGACACAGGGTATCTTTTATTCCATAGGAATTGATTAAGTCCTTGCAATTGCCATACTGTTACGCTTGTTATTAATTTATTTGGAATGACAATAGCAAATGTGAAAATTATGAATGAGAACATTCATACAATAAAATACCTCCAGACAAAAAAGGTAGGGATGACAATTACACCGTTGGATTTTTTGTACATTCACAGGCCTATGAAAGTCGTGATATCCACCCAAAACCAAAACTGGTAAGAGAAGCCGCCAAGTTTACAAAAAAGGTCGGCCTTTCAAAGTAGTGATATCATTCAACCAGGGAAAGGCCGCCAAGGTTAATCCTATTAGCCAAGTTAATCGCACCGAATAATACTTTGGACGTTAAATGAAAACTTGAAGATTGCTACCGCTAGTAACAATCTTCTAGTTTGCAGTAACCTTCGAACTATTAGTAGGTGCGATTAACTTTTCAGATTCCATGGTTCAGGCTAACGTTAGTGACTTATTAATAAAGGCCTGAAATTCAGCGTCATAATTTGTTGCGCCGGTCCATCTTTTGTAAGCCTTGAGACCTAGCATGAAAGTGAAGTGAATCAGCAGGGTCTCCCTGTTCCAAAATGATGCTTCAAATGATAAAAAGTATTGTTCGCATGTCAGCAAGCTCAACTCAACTGTGAATGTCTACAGGCACACAATCGATGAACGTGATCATAATGGTTCAAAGTCAACTCTAACGTTTGATTTGAGTTCAAGGAAAAGCTGTTCATTGAGTGTTGCACAAAATCAAATGCCAGCTTTGATTCGACAAATTGTGTCAACGAAATTAGCTATTTCCTTTTTATTGATTTGTTTATTTTTTAAATGTCCTATATCTTATTAAAATACCGCATTTAAGCGCCGTAGCCTATTAAATGCCATCTGCCTCATTAATAACGTGCGATGTGCGTCCTACTCCTCTTTAAGACACCTAAGTTAATTTGAGCGCCAAATGAAAGAATAAATTAGCTTCGGATAACTTTATTTTCATTGCTGCAACTTGATTTTTTTGATCCTCGAATAAGCGTAAAACGCTCCGAGACTTGTCAAAGTTCTTTCTAGTAAACTAATCAGAAAGCTTTTTTCTTAATTGCTGTTTAATAACGTCATTTGTGGAAAATAGATTTTTAGCTTAAATTAGAATATTCTTTTAAAAGGCAAGCGTAGCTACACGATTGAAAATGATAGTACTCAGTCAGAGCTGTGGCGGGCCGCGTTTCTCACGGGAAATAAAATACCAATCAGAATTGCCAGCAACTCACTGCCAGAATATACGATGAATGAAACTCCGGTTGTACGCTATACCAGGACACCTTTGCTATCCGGGGGCAGGTGTCCAATCTGCAATTTAAAAAAAAAAAACAAGATAAAAAGAGAACTTTTTTTTACGGTTATCTGTTAATTTTGTGAGTCCATGGGATGAAAAGATCAAACGCCTCCACACACACTCGCCTACTTTTTTAATGCTTAATTGTTTAGTAGTATTCTTCAGTCAAATAGTATCGTAGTGATGATACATGACGATTAGTTTTTGTTATAATTTTTCAGGTATGACGTTTAGCCAAGTAGTAGTAATGCACCACAGCAGACACCAACCATTAGCATACCTACTGTGTTCAATAGTGAAAAGGATAACAACTTTTTAATGCTGCAGTATGGTTTCACGTCGACTAATCACTGCAGCGACAGTGTGGTTTCTAAATCCTTAAAGTAAAGCTTATTCTGTGTTCCTTTCCTGTTTTGACTTCAGTTCATTTAAACCTTGCCTTAAACATCAAACTAATTGTTCTTCTTTCCTATTACGTGCTATGCGTGTGGAAAACAGTGTAGTGTTAACCGGATTTTTTTTTCAACTAAGACCTGCCCAAGATATTGATACTCTTGTTTCGACCTCTAATACTCTTCAGAGACCAAAAAAATAAAAAAATTGCAGTGTTTCAATGATTGTTTAGTTTTTAACCCATAGGCCGAACTATACGATGCAAGATTTCTACTGTAGGCTTTTCGAAACTCAAGACAAGCGTTCTGGAAATAAAATTTCACACTAAATACACTACTGTGTACTCCACTTTAAAGAAATTTTTTTTTGCTAACATGTTGGTGAACATTCTGGACAACGCATATTCACTATGGTGCGTAGTGAATTTCGCTTGCAGTGAAATTGTTTTACCAGAGGCAAAATCAACTCAGTTACGCAGTCTTCCAAGACTAGCACACGTCAAGAAGTCACGTGGTATGCCCCAACTAAAAAAACGAAACATCGGAAGTGTAATTGCAAATGGCGAGAGTGGCATGCTGTTTTTCCTGTGCTTCTGCTAGTGTTTATATGACCGAGGGTACCGGAGGTTTTTTATGTCGCTTCATCTTACGTCGACGTAGCTTACGTCGATGTAGTGCTTAGAGCGCTTTAAGAACCTCCGTGTACCCACCTAAACCCACTTTCAAGTCGCTTTATCTCAAACCACCTCGATACGTCGACGTAAGGAGTTGAAGCGCTTTAACAACCTACGTGTACCCACCTAAAACCCATTTTCTACGTCGCTCTAACGACTGCTTTCTTGTGATTGGTTGAAAAGTGCGCGCGTAAACGTCATGAAACTAGGACGGCCACCTGTCACTTCGTTAAAACGAATTCGAAAGCCAGCTGGGTGAATGGGGACTTGGCAATAAAGAGGGGTTTGCTTGATGGGGGGATTACATAAACGCGACGCAGGAAACCCCTCTGTCGTTTTAACTCACTCCAACTACAACCTCCGTGTTACCACCTCTCTCCTAAAGCGATGTGAGTTCAAGTCGACGTAAGATAAAGCGACGTAAGATGAAGCGACGTAAGAAACCTACGTGTAAAAATCGTGGACGAGCAGACAGTTGACATATATACATATATTAGTGTTTAATCGCTTATAGTTTGGGGTGAAACAGCGGACACTCAGTGAGCGGGTGCTGAAAACACGGTTGCATCAGGCCTTAGTTGCTATAGCAAAATCCCAAAATACAAATTAAAAGTTAGGTTTGGTGGAATTTACGCAAATTGCAAAGATTATTTTCCATTTTTTTTTATTAATGCCTTCTACCAGTGTCAGTAGGACAGCATTGTAAGGTAAGGGGCGAGAGTTATACCGAATTTCGTCTGACTATTCTTGCCTACAACTATCTATAAATATTGTTGCCTCTCTGGTAAAACAATTGCACCCTATTATAAGAGAAATCACTAGTGGATGTGCGTTGTCCGGAAATATTCGCCAACATGTTTGCAAATAAAGAATTTATTTAAGCTGGAGTACACATTAGTGTATTTAATAAATAGGTTTGTGAAATTTTATTGAGTAGTGCAAAACTGCGTTGCAATAAGTTACAACGTGACTACTGATATCTCTTTCCTGGAACGCCTGGCAGAATTGCGTAACTTATTGATTTTTTGGCCTGTGGATAAATGTTTATTGGTGACGAACACATTAATGATTGAATAAAAAAAAATATTAATAATGCATGTTTATTTGATCCAGGTAAAAGTGGGTCGAGACCAAACGAAACCTCAGTCATGCTCATCTTGTCCCGGTCTTGGCAAATTGGCCTCAGTTTTTTCCTCTTTCACAACACAGAAACACTAGACGTTAGATTAAAATTTACACCCAATTAATTTTTATCCACGAACAACGAGGACCACGTCTGTATGCTTGGTTTCAGTTGAGTGGAAAGGCACATCCATGATGGCAAAGTAGTATTTTAATCCACGAGTAAAGTAATGTTTTAATGGGGTCTATTGAATAATTTTAGGTTGCTAATGTTGTCATGCTGTGATAAAAGACACTATTCACCTTGAAATCAATAATAGTGACAGCCACTTCTACAAAGATTTAATTAAGGATTTTATGTCCTAATATTCTGCCTTTTGCCGCTGTTGAACATTCTTACCACTGATTGGTGCAAAATTATTTTGTCCCATAATGTGCCATTGATGAGAGATTCATAGTAAAAAACTCATTTACTTCAAAGTTAAAATGGTTTTTCTTTTTTTTTTACAACGTAAAAACGACATACGTAGAAAGATACTTCCTATTTTTTTTTATTTACTACATTAGCTTCTGCAGAAAGATGAAGAATAGCCAACCATTTCCTTTTTTTCTCAAAGGACTTTTCTTTTGCATCGTGTGGTTCTCCGCTGTTCTTCACTATCTTGATTTAGTTAAGTAGCGAGGAAGCAAGAGAGCACATTATTAATAACTAGTTGTGCCCGTGCGCATGCTGCGCACTCTCCCCCCCCCCCCCCGCGTCCCTCCAGGTGTTTGGTCTTTGGTTTTAAATTTATCAAACCGAAGACCGAACATGTGAATGGCTCCCACATATGCCCTCTCCCCCACAATTACTTTAACCCCCAATCCCCACACTCTTGTCCCCTCCCAGATTCGCATACGTGTTCCCCCATACACGCTTGCCCTCCTCCTCCCCGAAATCGTCGCCCCGTGACATTCTCCCTTTGGTGCAGCCCCGGAAAAGTGCATGCGTATGTCTGACTGAAGGCTAAAAAAAGCCCTGAGAAATCCAGCATTCAGCAAGCAAGTAACCCTATGTTTAAGTTAATCCTTTGAAACAATTCACCTCGGTACCGTGCATGGCAACATTGTTGCAAGCAACGATTGTTGCTGCCCACTTAAAAACAATTCGACTCCTTTGTGGAAGTGAACATTTAGGAAATAAATGCGCCTCTCCATCGTATCATGCTGCCATTTTCGAGGCCATCGAAGTTAAGAACCAAGTTTAAAGTTGTCTGGTTTAGTAGACATGGGTTGTTTTTTTTTTTTAGCCAAACGCCGACAATGGCACAGTCCACGCGACTAAAACTTTATTGGCCGAATTGAATTGAATTTATTGAGATAATAATGCCTTTAAGCAAAACACTGACCTTAACTTAACTTAACTTACAGACTAACCAACCGGACTATTGGCCGCTTTGGTACTACAACAATACCAAAAAACGAACACAAAAACGGTGCGGCAGGTCTGATAAGTGGCGCCATCTCTTCGAAGACTTTGGAAAGTGTTATAACCCGAACTTGTAGTAAAAAGCCGTCAATAGACGGCGACATGGCAGGTTTGGTAAGTGGCGCCATCTGTTCGAAGACGTTGGAAAGGTGTCCCAACCCGAATTTAAAGGCGAATACCGTCAATAGATGGCAGTACAGGGTGGGGTACTTTATCGTACGACAGAATGGCGTGGCCAGTGATTTGGCCGCCTGCTCCGTATTATATATGTAGAGTAGTTGTGCCCGTGCGCATGCTGCCCCCCCCCCCCACCTCCCTCCAGGTGTTTAGTGTTTGGTTTTAAATTTATCAAATCGCAGACCGAACGTGTGAATGGCTCCCACATATGCCCTTTCCCCTACAATTACTTTAACCCCTAATCCCCACACTCGTGCCCCCTCCCCCATACACGCTTGCCCGCCTCCCCCTCCCCGAAAACGTCGCCCCGTGATATTCTTCCTTTGGTGCAGCCCCGGAAAAGTCGCTGGCGTGTGTTTGACTGAAGGCTAAAAAAAACCGTATCACTGTGAAATCCAGCATTCAATAAGCAAGTAATCCCATGTTTAAGTTAATTCTTTGAAACAATTCACGACACAGCGAATTCGGTACCGCGATTGCCCACCAAACACACACTTGCCCTGGCACCCTCTCCCACACCCCCCGAAAAAGCCGCCCCGTGACATTTCCCCTTTGGTGCAGTCCCAGAAAAGTTGCATGCGTATGTTTGACTGAAGGCTAAAAAAAGCCCTGAGAAATCCAGCATTCAGTAAGCAAGTAACCCTATGTTTAAGTTAATTCTTTAAAACAATTCAACTTGGTACCGTGCATGACGGCATTGTTGCAAGCAACGATTGTTGCCGCCCACTTAAAAACAATTCAACTCCTTCCTGGAAGTGAACATTTAGGAAATAAATGCGCCTTTCCATCGTATTAAGCTGCCAATTTCGAAATTAAGAAGCAATCGTCGTTTGGTTTAAAGTTGTCTGGTTTAGTAGACACGGGTTGTTTTTCTTTTTAGCTCAAACGCCGACATTGGCATAGTCCATGCCACTAAAACTTTGTTGGCCGCTTTGACACCACAACAATACCAAAAAACGAACCCAAAAACGGTGCGGCAGGACTGGTAAGTGGCGCCATCTCTTCGAAGACTTTGGAAAAAGTGATATAACCCGAACTTGTATTCCAAGGCCGTCAATAGACGGCAACATGGCAGGTTTGGTAATGGCACCATCTGTTCGAAGATGTTGGAAAAGTGTCCCAACCCGAAGTTGAAGGCGAATCCCGTCAACAGCTGGCACTACAGGGTGGGGTACTTGATTGTACGACAGATTCGCGTGGCCGGTGACTTGGCCGCCTGCTCCGTATTATATATGTGCATTATTAACAAACAACACAGCGAAAGTTACCAGTGTTGCCAGTGTTGTAAGTTACTAGTGTTGTAAAACTATTAGCACAGCCGGCAGGCAGTGCTTATTAGTGTTCGTTTGCTCACAAGAATTTCCAAAAAGTGGACAGGCGGAGGCGGCGCGGCTAACAATGTCAAAATGTTACAATGCTGCAACATGTAACAATGGGGCAGCAATAGGCGAGGTGCACAAGATCGGATTGTAGCTCACTCGAACAAGATGCAACGATGTTCGGGCAAGGGGAATGTAACATTGTCGTAGTAGCTTCACAAGATGGCAAGTTGATTAACAAGATGGCAGCCGACGTATATGAAATTTTGCAGGAGTTCGTGGAAAGTGGGCTAATAACGGATTTGGACATTACATCCGGGATTGTGCCGAATGCTGTGTTTCAAGAAATGTGTAGGGAAGCAGAGAAGGGTGGTATTGCAGCAGAAGAGTTGCGGCAGTTCGGAGTTGAAGAGTGTGAACATGGAGACGATGTGGGGTTGAGAAGTAACAAAGCATATGCGAACAATGAAGTTTTGAACAATGCGAAAGTGAACAATGCGGCTGGCAAGAGCTCCGGTAATTTGACATATAGCAATGTTGTTAATGCAGCTATCTCCGACGACCGGCAAGGTGTTGTAGCCTCTGTTAGAAACTTGTTTAGTCCTGCTCAGCAGCGTCTAAAAGATGACGCACTGAAAGCAAGAAAAATTACGTATCTGAAGAAAGTATACAGTGGTAGTCTCAGTAACGTGAGGATGCAGCGATCGGTAGTGTTTTTGTGCAATAGAGCTGGTGCGCCATATTATTTGTTTCAAATGAGTGATGCAGCTGAACCTGTAGTAGGTGTTAATGAAGTTGAGGCCGTGGCCCCATTATGAACTGGCAATGCTTTTCAGGTGGTGTTAAAAAGTGCAGCTGCGAAGAATAGGCTGCTTGCAGCATCGATAGCAATAAATGGGGCATCAGTAGTCATCTGCGATTTGTATGATAATACTTTAACAGCAAAAGTGTATTGGCTTCCCTACGAGGTTACGCCTGCGGATGTTAGTGCAGCCTTTCGGCGTTATGGTGTTGCACTAGAGCAAAGCTTTGAGAAGGTGACAAAAGGAAACAGGGTGGTGTGCACGTCAGGCGTGAGCAATGTGAAGTTTAGATTGCATGAACATGTAACTCTCGACGACGTATTAGACATCATACCGGTCTGCGGTATCCAGGCATTGGTTGCAGTTTCTGATCGTGCGCCGCGCTGCCTGTGCTGCGGCATCCGAGGTCATTTCCGGAGTGTGTGCGCGAGCGTGGAGTGCGTAGTGTGTGGTTGTTACCGAGACCCACTGACTTGTGCCCACATTTGCGTGCATTAGCAATTACGAAAGCTCAAGACTGCGGCAATGTGCGTCAAGCAACAACGGCGGCTGTGTCAACTCGTGTGCAGGTTGGACCACGACGGTTGCAGACAGAAGATAATAATGTTGCTGTGCATACTGTGAGTGCCATAATTGGCAGTGCTAAAATGTGCTAAGAGTGCTAACGGCGGGAAAGGTGCTCAAAATGCTAGTGGAGATGCTAACGGAGATGAGCATGTCAGCTTAGGAGATCTGCCTCCTGCTAAAACTGCTAAGAGTGCTGAAAAAGTGGAAAGTACCCAAAGTGTCAGAAGGGCTAATTGTGCTAAAAGTGCTAAATGTGCTAAAAGTGCTGAAAGTGCGATAAATGTGAAAAATGTGAAAAGTGCTGAAAGTGCTACTAGAGATGAGCATACCAGCTTTTTAGGCCTGCCCCCTGTTATAGGTGCTACAAGTACTGGACGTGTGAAAGGTGCACAAAGTGCTGAAGTGCTAATATGGGTGAGCGTATCAGCTCTGTGGATTTGCCTCCTGCTACTGTGCGCAATTCATCATTGGTGAATGAGTGTGATGCCGCCTTGAGTCTGCAAAGGAAAAGCATTTGTGATTCTGTGGTGCACTGCAGATCCGGAAAATCTGACAGCGGCCGTCCAGTTGCTCCTCCTGTCAAGCGGCAACGCATTAAGCGAAAATCTAATCGTCAGTCTACGATGGAAAAGGGAGAGAATGAAAAGGCAGTTAGTAGAGTGTGCGTTGGTGGGAATTCATGTGGTCAGGGACAAGTGCAAATGCAGGCGTGTGCTACAGAAGATGTGGTGGAGTCGATTGTGAGTGAAGTGATCGGTGTTATTGGTGGGCAGAGCCCAGGAGTATATGAAGAAAAGGATGCTCCCAGAGTAAGTGCGGAGATTAATGCTTCTTCTGCAGGAGGCATTGTGGCTGCGATTCATGAGCAAGTAGAAGTTGACATCTCTGATGACCAACGCCAAGATAGGCAACTGCAAAGGTTGCCGCATTCAGTGCCATTAGAAACTACAACGCAAAGCAGTGTAGAGAATAGTACAGACGTCGTTACCAGCTCAGGAGGAGCGGATACAAATGTGCATGTTAGTGAAGTAGCGAATGATGTGTGCATGGCTATAGTTTCGGATGTAAGTGTAAGTTGTGAGTTGAGTAGTAGTATGGAACAGGATGAAGTAGGGGTAGAGGGCTCTCAGTTGTAGCAGGTTTTTCAGTTTCCATTCACCAGTCTTTTTTCAATTGGGACCTGGAGTGTGCGCGGGATTAGCAGGAAGAAGAGTGAAATTGAGAACATAATGCAGCAGATAGACATTTTGGGCGTGCAGGAAGCACGTATAGGGAATGTCGATTTTGGTAATATTTCTAATGTTGACTGCGTTATGTCACGCGCACAATCTGGTGTCCGTATTTTTGTTAAGTGGAAAGCCCCGTACCTTTTGCAACCATGTAAACATGTAAATGAAATTGATGCATGTAGCTTGAGGGTATGGTTTGGCAGTGAGTGGGTGACTGTTGTGGTTTTGCACGCTTCGAAAAATGTTATGGGTGCTATTTGGCAGGAATGGTTGCAGCAATTTACCCAATCCTGTATACTTGCTGGAGCCTTTAATTCGCACTATTTTCAGTGGGGATCGATAAGATGCAATACTAGGAGTCATCAGCTGGTTCGGTTTAGGTCTTTCAGTTGTGCACGGTCCTGCTCCAACGTTTGTTAGGTGGCAGGCTGGTAGGCTGCAGGAATCTGTCCTGGACTTCTGTGTCTGTTCACCGGGTGTTTCAGATGCTTTCTGTCTTGAAACCTCTGATGACCAGCGAGGAAGTGACCATTTTCCGGTGCTTCTGCGGCCTCTCAGTTCTCCACCTATTGGAGTTATGCTAGAAGTCGGCGTCCAGTTGTTGATCATGGTTCCTTCCAGGTATGGCGGAATAAATATGTACATCCCATGCGTAGGATTGTCAAACCGCAGTGCTTATCAAGCACCGAGCCAGTATGGTGGACTCCTGCGTGTACGTTAGCGGTTAAGAATAGGCTTCAGGCCTACAGGATGTGGAGGAGGGGTCCATCGACAGCTCTATGGTTGACCTACCATGCTGTTTCCCTGGAGTCTGCGTACATCATTCGGACTGAGAAATTGCAGCATGGAGTACGTCTTTGCGCAGCGGTCACCAAGGTGAACTCTGTATCTGCTGCATGGAAGGCATTGCATCCACAGGACAGGCGATGCGCCCTCGTGTGGACATTCGGTCAAAAACCAAATGGAGAGCCTAGTTTGACTGTGCTTCGCGGAGAAGCACTCGTAAATGCGTTCAATGCTAGGTTTGCAAGTGTTTATTCACTTCTGAGTGGGTTGCCTGCACCGACTGGTGCTGTACCCGATGTCGTTGGTTCGGTTTGTGATGTGCCTTTCCTTGGATCGGAATTGCATGTGGCTCTTGCCAAGTGCAAAGCCAGTAGTGCTGCGGGGATTGACGGCATCTCCGACAAGGAGCTGTTTGCCCTGACGGAAGTGGGTCGTGATGCGCTCTTACAATATTTCCAGGTTTGCTTGATGGCAATGATGTACCTGCTTCGTGGATGTTTACGGTTCTCATCCTGGTGCACAAACAGGTCAATGCACGGTATGGTATACGCAATTAACGCCCGATAGCTTTACTATCGTGTGTGCGCAAAGTTTACGAAAGGATGCTGGTGCTGCGATTAAACTGCCATCTTGAATACTACGGTTGTTTGTCATCCAAGCAATTTGGGTATCGAGCTGGACGCAGTGCTCAGGATGCTGTTCTATTTCTCCCCTCGAGTGTGAGAGAGGCATGGGTTCATGGGCTAACTGTTGTCGTGGTACAGTCCACAACTGACAGGGCTTTGCCTCAGGGTAGCTGCCCGAGTCCTGCGTTATTTGCAGTAGCAATTAATGATGTTCTTCTGGAGCTGGGGCTGAATAACAACATTGCCTGTTATGCAGATGATGTTGCATTGTGGTTTGTAGCTGTGGACCCAGCAGCGGTAACTGGACTAATTCAGGAGGTGCTGAAGGAGGCGATATGCAAGCTAGCTAGTCGTGGCTTGTCCTTGGCACCGGCGAAGACTGAAATTCTAGTTTTCTCACAGTCACACATTGTAAGGGCGACGTCTATTGAAGTTGTGGTTGACGGAGTACCAATACGGAATGTTCAACGTTTAAGGTATTTGGGTGTTTGGTTGGATGGCGGGCTTGATTGGGCAGAGCACACGCAGTTCTTGCAACGGAAAATCTCCAGCAGCCTTCCCATCTTGAAAGTATTGGTACAGCACCGGAATGTGAACTGCTGTATGATTAAGGCTGCATATCGTGTTCATATTAGATCGACTCTGGATTACCACCTTCCGTTTCTGGCGGTGGTGCATAGGCATCTACGTGTTGTACAGACTGTTGTTAATGAGTGTCTACGAATTGTGACGGGTTGCTTTCTGATGACTCCGGTGCAGGCCCTTTGGGTTGAGGCAGGGGACCCACCGGTTCTCCTGAGAGCAGAAGAATTGCTAGTTTTGTTGTGCCTTCGCAACGTCGGGCGTGGCCTGCATGACCCTGTGGCAAGGATTTTACTTGACTACCTGGGTCTTTCTGATAGAGAGCGAGGGGTTTTGGGAGTTGCAGGGCGCGGTATGTCGCTTCTTGCTACTGACGACCTGGCACCTTTTCTGAATGTTGTTACTGTTTACCCGCCATGCCCGTGGCAAAGGACAGCAGGTTTGCACCAGGTTTTTTGTCAGGGTGGTCCAGATGCATTCCGTATTTACTGTGATGCCTCTTTTCGGAAGGAAACGGCGACGGATGGGGTTGGTGTGTATATTCCTGTGTTAAAATGTGTAGTTAAATGTTCCCTGCAGAATGTGCATTCCAGTTTTATATGTGAACTTGCGGCGATTTCGGTTGCGCTTGATGTGGCTGCTGATCTTGAACCAACACAGTATGTTGTTTGCACGTACTCCAAGTCAGGGATGGCAGCCATTGCGGCAGCAATTTAGATGATGATTTTTGAGAGTCCTGTCATATTTTCCATATGCTGGAAGTTGTGGGTTGCTATTCAGGAAGGGATTCCTTCGCTTATGTGGGTGAAAGGTCATAGTGGAGTGGCTGGCAATGAGTGTGCTGATGCGATAGCGAGAGAGGCGGCTGTGGTGGCGCTGTGTTCTGTTACCATGGCTCAGTCAGTTCGGTTTTTGAAGCACCCTATGCGTTGCAGGACTATCAGGGTGTGGAACGAGCAGTGGTTGATGGTACCGATGGGCAGGGCTTTCTATCAATTTGCACCAGAGTCCATGTTTACTGTTGTCTCTGATTGTTTGCCGTACTGGGCTGCGTGCATGTTGGCTCGGCTTCGCACTGGCCACTCGTTGCTGCCTGCACACAGGCACCGTCTTGGGTGGTTGCAGCACCCTAGGTGCAGATGCGGTGACAATGACTCAGTGCATCATTTTCTGCTTGAGTGTAGGTACCATCACTGTGTGGTTTAGGGTTGCGTTTTAGGGTTGGTGCTGAGATGACACTACAGGCCTTATTGCGGACTGGCGAGAGGAAACGGTGTATCGATCGTTGGCGTGCAATTGCAAATTTTGTGCGCGCAACTGGTGTGCAACTGTGAGCCCTTTATTGCCTATGTTCGTGCGTGTTTGCGTGTGTGAATGTTTGTGAGTGAGTGTTGGAGTGTTGCGGTTTGACGGTTAGGAGACTCGATGTACCATTTGGTTGATGTAGTAAGTGTTGGTTCGGTTCTTTATGTGTAGTATTTTCTTAGGGTGGGCGCGTGGTCTAGGGCCAAGGACCCAATAAAGTACATTGGATAGGGCGGCTCCATTAAATATATTCAATCGTTGTCGAGAACCAAAATGATTTGGTCTTGGCTTTCACTTTAATCTTTCACTTTTAAACGGTATAATAATAATAATAATAATAATAATAATATATAGAGACGATGCTCGAGACATCCACCCACCCAAATTCCCCGGCGGCAGATTTCAAGTGGAAGAAGTACCACCATATTACAGTTGTTTTTTGCCGCATGAGGGAGGAAACTGGAGTACCCGGAGGAAACCCTCGTGCAACGGGCGGGAAACAACCGGAGAAAAACCCGTACATATACACTTCCCATCGCCAGGATCGAACCTGGGTCTGTACGAAGCCAGAGATGTACATTGGGACCAGGACGCCTATCGAATCTGACGCCCCAGTGCTCGCAGCTCATGCAAAGTTTTTAATTTTGAGGCTTTACGGCCTCAACATATGGGCGGCCGACATAATTGAACGATTTATTTACTTCTTCAATGCAGGCTTCGGGAAGCTAGTTGAATTGTTTCCGCGATTGTTTGCCATAATATTCTTGTTTCTTATTTCTTTAATTAGAGTCTAAAAGGCCTCAAAGCCGTACACTCTTTACTAAGTTAAACCTAAACATAACTTAACCTAATCATATACCACCACTAACACAACCTTACTGGCCTCAATATGGACAAAGTCACCTAGTGTTCCAGAGCTACACCGCCTGCCACTGCACACAAAGTTCCACTGCCTGTTACATCGCAACGCACATGCTACCAAGAAGACCAGGCGACCCATCAGGCCAACAGTCCGTGTCGAAGCCAGAAAGTCGGTCCCACCTGCACAAATTCTATGGAGGTGGGGAGTAGTTGGGTAGAGGAGTGTCGATTAGGACGGGGCCCCAGCCTGGGTGAAACGACTGGTGGCCTTACAGAACTTAAGGACCCTATACAAAGAATGATGACGAGATGTGGCATGCGGGTGACCTGGCGCAGACGATTATCTGCACTACAAAGAGCAAAATGACGTCGATCAGCCCACAGAGGGTAGTCAAGAAGAAAATGACTAACTGTCTCGGGGCTCCTGCCACACGAACAGGTTGGGGTACGCGCCTACCCGAGACGAAACAAATGCGCACGGAGCTGGACGTGACTAGTCCGCAGCCTAGAGATCAGGCCCGCGTCACGGCGCGATAGGTAGCCCAAGGCTTTAGGCGTAGCCACCGAGGGATGAATATCGAACAGGGCACGGCCAGTGGGCCCGCCAGCCCACCTGTCGGCCCACAAGGTGGCAAAGACTCTGGAGACGACAGGGCGCATATCCCCCGGACTCACAGGAAAGGTCACACCATTACGCCTTTCTTCATACCCACGCTTGGCAAGGCTGTCCGCCATCTCGTTGCCGAAGATCCCGGAGTGCCCTGGGACCCAGGCAACAACAATCGAGAGCCCAGACGTACTGGCAGTGTAGATTTTCCACCCAATCTCGTACAATATAGGATGCGCCACCGACATAGTACTGAAACCTCGTTTCAAAAAACCGATTCCAGCAAGAGAATCCGTCAGGATGCAGAACCTGGGGAGACGTATATCAATGCCAATATCCAATGCCAAAGAAATAGCAGCGAGTTCTCCAACAAAGGCAGAGGGAAGAGCCCTCAGGAAAAAACTGTATTCCAAACGGAGGCTTGGAACACAAATACCTATACCCCCTTCCGCGGCCTCAAGAAAGAAAGAGGCGTCACAGAAAATTTGAGTACAGGTGGCATGGGCACCGGGCGCCTCGCCAGCAACTAGGATGGCTGAACTCGCGACTCCGCACCAAACCCATGGACACGGTGATTGGATGAGGGCTGGCCTTGGGAAGCCAGCAAGTCCGGCGTCAAGAAGGAGGGACGCACCCAAACCTGGCGCACCAAGAAGCTCACGAGCACAGCGCGGAAGAGAGGCATAATCCTCTATGATACAACCAAGGGGTCCCCCCTGCCTCTCCCAATGGCCCGATAGCATAACCTGACGAGGAGTTCCCTGGCCCGAAGGTCTAACGGGACCTCGCCTGTTTCCATCAGGAGGGCATGAACTGGAGTAGATGGCAAACAATCTGAGATAGTCCGCAGGCAGTCATTCAAGGCGACTTGCACACTCCTAATAGCCTGGTTGGAACCAGCTAGAATAGGAGCATGAAAATTCGCGCACGCCCGCACATACACCCTGTAAAAGGTGGTGACGATAGCACGTTGAGCCGTGGTCTTATTGTTTGCAATCGCACGTAACACATTGGTCCGCCTGGAGATGTTCTCCCTGACCACAGCGGCATCATGAGTCCACTCCAGGAGGGGGTCAAGCCAAAACCCGAGGTACCTGACCCTGGGCTTGGACGTGACAGTCAAACCATCCACAACGATAGAACCTGCAATGGCCTAACCGCAGCGAAAGATCATCAACTCAGTCTTAGCCGCAGACAGAGAGAGCCCCCTAATAGCCAAAAGTCGAGAGCAGCTTTCAATGGCACACTCCAGAGTGGCCAGGAGAACCAATAAGTCCTTACCAGCCAGCCACAGAGCCACGTCGTCGGCGTAGGCAACCACGTTGACAGAGGAGCTAAGCTCCACAAGCACAGCATTGATTACCACAGCAAACAGGGCGGGGCTAAGGCAACTGCCCTGCGGGAGACCTCTATCAGTTGACAAAACGCTGGACCAGGAACCATCAACCCTGGTCGCAAAGCACCGAGTCCCAAGGAGGGCCAGAATGGCTTTCTTCAGCTTCAAGCTGACTCCCAGGTCATCGAAAGCATGCCCAAGCCACAATATGTCCACCATGTCATAAGCAGCCCTGATGTCCAAGAAAACAGCCACAGCGAAGCATTCGTTAAGCCAAGCCTCACGAATGCCCGACTCAAGGTACAGGACAGCATCCTGAGCCCCACGATGTTTCCGGAAGCCGAACTGCGCGCCGAAAAGTTTCCCCGACCTCTCCACCTGCCACACAAGCCTGTTTATGAGAATTCTTTCATAAACTTTCCGAGGGCAGGAGAGAAGTGCAATAGGTCTATAGCTCTTTACGCTCGAACGGACCTTGCCTCTCCCCAATACAGGGATGAGGACAGAGAAAAGCCAAGTTTGGCGCACCGTCGAACCTACTCTGGAGAAACCCGAGCAGTTCAGATCGTCCGCAGCCATCAAGACCCTGTAGGTCGGCATACGAGACCCTGTCAATTCCAGAAGCGCCTCCAGCCTTGCAGGAGTTGAGCGCTGCAGTAAGTTCAAGCAGAGTGAGCGGGAGATCGAGATGCTCAGAAACCCCACAGACAGCAGAAGGAAGAGGAGGAGGTGGAGGGGGCCCCCTTGGGGACCCAAAAACCGCTGCAAAGTTGTCATTGAATGCCACAGCCATTTCCAGACCGCGAAGGACCTCCCCCGTGTCACCAAACACCCACGAAACCGTAGGGCGCGCATCCTGCGGTCGGACAAGAGACCAAACTTGTGCCAGTGGTATACCTTGCGAGACCCAATCACAAAGCCTGTAGCCATACTGGGCTTTCTCCCTGCGGAGAATAAACCTCGTCTCCTGGGCGACCCCAACATATTCGAACCACCTGTGATCATCTCTGGCACGCTGGAACCGCTGCCAGGCTCTCCGTCTATCCCTGATGGCAACCCGACAAGCCGGTGTCCACCACACTGGGAATGTCTTAGAACTACCAGACCTGATAGTTCCTGGCCTCCTAAGGGCTGACTTTCTCTTAACCCACCTCCGAATCCAAGGAGCAAAGTCCCCAGATTCAACGACCGGACCACTGAAGCGCCGCCGAGGAGCCGGCACAAAGGTTCGTACATTGTCGCAGGACAGGGCCACCGGAAAGTGGTCACTGCCCCGGAGATCCGAGGAGACCTTAAAGGAAAACATAGGAGCAAGACCAGCAGAGCAAAGGAACAAGTCCAGGATCGATTCCTGGAATGTCCCGCTGTTGCGCCTCAGGAAAGTGGGGACCCCTGACTGGATCACATCCAGATCAAGGCAGTTCAGTGAATTAGCAATAAGGCGCCCCTTGGTGTTGCAGCTAGCGCTGCCCCAGAGCCAGTGATGAGCGTTGAAGTCGCCCCCCAGCACAAGTGGTCTAGGGAGCGAGTCAACCCACCCCACCCACTCATGCTCAGAAAAACGCCCAACAGCATGCACGAAACCAATAGTAACCCATTTGTTCTCCCACCAAATTCTGAAGACACATGAATCTATTCCAGCACAGGTCAAAAAAGGGGGAGGGGAAAAAACTATCCCGTCCTTAATGAACACGCGAACACCAGAGTGCCCCGGGCCCGCAATGCCACTATACCCCTGAAGGACAAGCATGACCCCTGCTGGGAGTCTGGTCTCCACAATTCCCAAAATATCAAACTTAGCACACAAATTTTCTATATCCTCTACTTTGTTAGCCGCTTCTCTAACATTCCAGGAACAGATCGAGAATTATGATTTGGGTAGCGGAAAAAGGGGAAAGACAGGGAAGTTCAGGTAAACACAGGCCAAAAAACAACAACAGGGAAATCGGTCAGAGCTAAGGGGTCACCTGGACTTCCAGCAGCTCCACTACATCTCCTCCCTCAAGCGTGTTGGAACTACAAACACTATCACTTAAGCTGGTGTTGGCTAAATCAGGCACTTGCACCTCCTCACTACTGCCGGCCCAATCCGTAGTACTTCCCAGCTCTGCCAAATCAAAGGGAGAACTGGCACAACACATGGAATCCATCTCAGGAGTTGAAGATAAACCAACCCCTTGACCCGACGCACAGTCACTAACAGCAACAATAGAAGCACCGTCAACACCACTAGGGTTATGGTCGGAGCCATCAGTATCGACACACATTTGACCATTGCCAGTGGGTGTGGGGCTGAAGGTGTCGGCAGCGCAGTGAGCGACACTTGCAGGACTAGAAGACACGTGGGTCTCAGGGAGTGGACAAACTAGAGCAGCATCTGAAGTCAGAACAGAAAACCTGTTATGGTGGTCCACTGCCTGCTGTTTGGAGAGAGGCGGAGAACCCGCCACGGACGACTGAGCCCCCGACACTTTCCTACGCTTCGAGGGTTTGCGAGGGCGTACCACTTCCCATCCAGCACGGTCATCTCCCGGAGCTGAGTTAGTGTCCTTGCTGGTTGCATTTGGAAGGTCAAGATCACGAACCGGTGAATCTTCCACAGGGACCTCCGCAGGGACCTCTGCCGGAGCCAGATGCACACACAAGGCTTTCTTTGGGACGAACGTGTGGCAGCGGTTACAATGGACGTACGGGCAAAATTTACGAAGGTGGCCTCGTTGCCGGTACTTTAGGCACCGTGGCAACCTGTCATGTACAGCCAGAAGGGCCGGCACACCTTTAACCCCATAATATTGCATATTGCAACAATGCAGAATCAACTACCCATCAGTTGATACTCTAGAAACACGCTAGTGTGTTGCCATCAAACAACAAACATGGGATAAAGCTTGGGCAGAACCTGAACAGAAATACGTATTTCTAATGTTTCGTTTTTTCGCAAACAAAATTGGGTGTACAGTGGACATGCCGTACACATGATACACCAGACCGTAGCAATTACAATAAAACGGAAGGGAAAAAAGCCAACAAATTAACTGAACAAAAAATGGCTTAGCCGTTTAGAAAAAAGCATTAGAGCTCGTATCCCCATACTCACAGCTGTGAAGGCACACGAATAAAAACGGATTAGAGTTCACTCGAACGCAACGAACTATAATTTGAACTCCAATTCAAGGGAACAAGGATTGTGACATGCCAGTCTCCACGCACACGTAGTCAAGTACATCATCAATCAAACAAACAAAACGGTTTGATACTTCACACAAATTAAACACGCATACAAAATACAACATACACACGCACATGAAACTGAACGAAAATCTAAAACACATACAAACAGACGCCGTAAACAGCAAAACGCCTACAAAGGATGAAAAATACATACACCAAGACAGGCAATAAAAACTGCCTTAGTTAGGAGTACGCTTGTTTCACAAATTATAAATGGACACAAAATACACATATAGCCACTCACAGGAAACATACTTAAAATATAAAACAACAAACACAGACAAATATAAAAAAAAATCCTGTACAACACACAAATTAAGTGCACGCAAACAAACACACGCACACAAACATTAAACATTTCAACCACAAACTGCGTTCACTTTCTGAACTTTCTGAACTTTCTGACCCATCGACCCTTCATAATTAGGTAACAAATTCATTGCTTTTTTGAATCGATATTATGCTTTAGTTAGTGAAGAACTCTTCACGTTGGCAGACATAAGCTAGACTAAGGTAAAAACAACGTAGCATAGCCTACATAATTTTCTTTGGTTTCCTTGCTGTGTTTTATGGTAAAGTTTATTTTAAACTCTGACGTATATTAGCTAATTAATTGAACTGTTTACTGATTTTTATGATTTAACTTTAGTATAAATGTGTCTAATATACATATGCATAAATTCATTTTTTCTGCTGTTAACAAAACTTTGTCGATGCATTATGGTAATCTCGAATTATACAGACCCTTACAGCAAAACATATCAACTTTATGAAACAAAAACCTGATAACAAATCTATATAATTAGAATAATTATGCAGAAACCAACTCAATTGTAGAACCTGTATATTCCAAAATTAGATTAGCATTTCTTAATTTAATGTTTTATAAGAAATCCATAAAACGAAACATAAGGCCAAACGAAACTTAAGTTCAATGTTCGCATTAACACGGCGACTTGTTACGAATTGTGTGCTCCCGTTTATAAAGCTGCACAATTGTTAGCGCGCATCAGGTTAAGTTTTAACTTTGTGTTGAGTGGGTTTTCGATGAGATAAGCAGCTTGATTTCGATTCCTGACAGAGCGACATACAGACAGGCAGATAGTGCAAGAACCAAATAATAAGCCTACGCCAGTAATTTCTGTAATGGATGGGATTTTGATCGTAAGGGATGTGAGATTCTGAATATTCCTGACGGCTGTTTAACCGAGATTTTGCACAATCGAAACAATTCCAATAAAGATCCATCAGCTCCCTTGAGTTCTTCTCTATTGTTGCATTTTTATTCCTCCTTTTAACGCCTGACACCATTTTAAAAGAACAAAACAAAAGCCACCTCCAGGACACAAATAACAGGTGTTTATTTATGCAAAGGTTAAGGTGAGTAATTTGTCATTAGAGTAATTACTTGTCATCACTTGCGAGGCAACGAAGCGTTATGTACTTGCCCGCCAGATACAATATGTTAAGTGGATAGACATGCTTTGGCAACACTTTGGTGTTTATTAATAACGAATAATAATATGCAAAAACCGCTGCTTAACTTGAAGTTGCCGGTGCACTTGTAGAAGCAAAAATATTTTTTCACGCTGACAGCCCGAGCAGACCGTTAGATGCGTATATGTTTAAACAACTTTTGCTAAAAAGTAGCTGCCAACATAAAGGAGTACACCGAATGTGTTATTTACGAGAAGTCGCATCTCTGGACAACAAACAGGTGAACAAACACAAACAGCAGAATAAACAAATAAATAAGAGAAAGTGGGAGAAATCAATAATTCGTAGGTAATGTTAAAACTCTTTTCTGCCCATAAGTATTCATCGGGGAAACACACGTATATGGCAAAGGAAGTGGGAACGAATAAACTACGAGAAAAGAAAAAGCTCCGTATGGAACGAGAAGTGGACGAGAACAGCGTCCAACTCGGCCGATTTTTTTTCTTTAAAAAATGCATCTTCCTTTTTGAAAGTCTTGGCTGTTACGTATTTTAAGATGTTGGGGTATAATAATGGCGACTTCGAATCTAGACACACGCTAGGCAAGTTAGGCAACAATCATCACAACAAACATCACATCAATTCAATTGTCGAGGTTGTAACCCATTGTAGCGCGGCGCCATAGCGTCAGTGTCTTATATCTTAAAGCATAGTTGGGCACATTTCAGGTACTTGAGGAAAAATAATAATGCGGTACAAAAGCTTAAATTGTGTTGAAATGAAGAGCAATGACCCACCTGACAAAAATTCACTCGTGTAGGAATGCCAGCTAAGCTGCTTTCAATGCAAAATCTGACCCTCAATAACGCTGAAAATGTGTAACTCGTCCGCTCATCCCCATGTTAACTTTCATAGGGTGATTATTCATCGATACCGAGATAACGGGAAGGCTTCCAGCTATGAAATTGGGCGAATGGCTGCAGTACGATACGAACTGCGTACCTTTTATGGTTCGAGCCTAGGGGTGTAACGAGGATGGCGTGGGATGGCGCGTAAGTACGAAAATATTGTTATAACCATTTTTAGTATTGTCGGCATCGTCTCTCATTGGACAGCCAAAGTTCGGACAATGACAATGACGTGCGTGCCTAGACCCGCACTAGTGTAGCACAATAAATCTAAACAACGTTGCCAAAGAAAATTCACGTCCAATTCACGAAAAATAAACCAACTCGAAAAACAAAGCAAAATAAACAAAGCCAAAAACTGGTGAAGAGGCCACTAAGTTGAGAGTGGTTCGGCCCTTCAAAGGAGTGATATCAACACACCAAAACTAACGAAATAAAACAAATTACAACAAAATTAAAACCAAACCAAAAGCCTTTTAAGAGGTGACCACGTTGAGAATGGTTCGACCTATAGGCAGAAGGTAGTAGTAGCAAATTGTTGAAAACCAATTTCTTGTTGACGTGCCACTTTATTACACATCTGCACGGTAGTGAAGTTGAGTCTAATACACAATTAAAAAAAAAGGACTGATACCATATCAAAAACCAAAACTGGTAAATGGGGCCGCCAAGTTCCGAATGGTTCGGCCCTTAAAAGGAGTGATATCAACACACCAAAACATTCGCCAACTTAATCGCACCGAATAATAATTTGGACGTTAAATGAAAACTTGAACATTGCTACCGAAAGTTGCAATGTTGTAGTTTTCATTTAACCTTCGAACTATTAAGCGGTGCGATTAACTAGGCGAATGTTTTGGTGTGTTGATATCACTGCTTTGAAGGGCCGAACCATTCGGAACTTGGCGGCCTCATTTACCAGTTTTGGTTTTTGATATGATTTAACCAACGGCCCAATTTTTATTTGCAATATACTGGGTACGATTTCGAAGCTGACGATAATGACATAAGTTCAATCGGTAAAGCACAGTGAATCAACAATTAAAAACTTAGCCAAACCATAGTAATTTATGTCTATATCAGGACCTTCCACTCCACCATAATTAGTCTTAACTGCCAGCAGACAGCATTCAAACATT
>JAHWFP010114653.1:76546-93959 GCA_023313725.1 Lithobius niger | reverse complement strand
CCCCCCCCCCCCCCCAAAAAAAAAATGCCGCCCCGTGACATTTCCCGTTGGGTGTAGCCCCGGAAAAGTCGCATGCGTATTTGAGTGAAGGCTAAAAAAAGCCCTGAGAAATCCAGCATTCAGTAAGCAAGTAACCCTATGTTTAAGTTACAATTCACCTCGGTAACAATTCACCTTTAAAACAATTCACCTCGGTACCGTGCATGGCGATATTGTTGCAAGCAACGATTGTTGCTGCCCACTTAAAAACAATTCAACTCCTTTCTGGAAGTGAACATTTAGGAAATAAATGCGCCTTTCCATCGTATCAGGCTGCCAATTTTGAGGCCCGTTTGGGGCCTCGAAATTAAGAACCAATCGTCGTTTGGTTTAAAGTTGTCTGGTTTAGTAAACACGGGTTTTTTTTTTTTTTTTTTAGCTCAAACGCCGACAATGGCACAGTCTACGCGACTAAAACTTTGTTGGCCGTTAACGTGTATTTATTGGGGCCTCGGCCCTAGGCCATGCGCCCACCCTAAGTAAAGTACAACAACTCACACTACAAAGGAAACCTACAAAACATCACAAAGCATCTACAACATAATAATGACTGAATTGCCCAACACACCTCATTATGACACACTACTTCACTGACGAGATGATGAGACAGGAACGGGGCAAGTGGGAGGATGCCGTACAGGAGCATAGTAACACAAAGTGCACACAAAAAATAACCAACGATGAATCACACAACGGTAGGCCATACTGCAATAGGCAAACTACACCAAAATACCCGCATCTTTCACAAATCTTGCCACAGCATGAAGTCGCTGAGCATCACACTTCCGGGACTCAGCACGTAGCATGTGCTCAGATGACGGGTGCGTCATTATCCACCGCAAGATTTTAGATCGCGCAGTCTGATGCAGCATGCAGTGAAACACAAGATGAGTCATAGTATCAACATCTCCACAGCGACACAATGCACTGAGACTCCATCCTAACCGTCGCCTATGCGCCGGAAGGAGTGAGTGGCCGGTGCGCAGTCGCGATAACCGGCGCGCCACCCAGAATGGCAAGCTATCAAGCACGGTCTTAACAGAGCAGACCGGATGCACAGCATAAAGGGTCCGTCCCGTGGTGGCAGCAGACCACTCTTTGTTCCACAGGTCAACCGTCCTGGATCGCAGGAACGATTTGCACGAGCCCGCAGACCTCGTCAAAATGACAGCACATGGGGCATCACTGACAGCCGTTTTGGCCGCAGAGTCTGCACATTCATTGCCGTGGACACCACTATGCCCTCTGGTCCACTCAACAGCCGGTAGCGCCACCTGAACTGCCAGCCACAGCTTCCAGCAGACCGTGAACATAAGTGGGTCTTCAACACTGAACGACCGAAGTGAATCCTGAATAGAGGTAACGCACGACAAAGAATCTGTGACAATGACAAAAGCCGGAAGCTGCAGATCCGCTACAATGTCCAAAGCAACCGAGATCGCCGCAAGTTCACAGATGTAGCTCGATGAGACACCGCGAAGCATGCGACGGCACTCGAGCTGTAGACCCGGAATAAAAACACCAACACCACCATTCTTCGTACTAGCCACATATGACGCATCACAGTACACTCGACAAGCATCATTGGAGCCAGGGAAGAAAACAGACAGAACTTGCGGGCACCAAAGCCATGGGCACGGCGGATGAACAACCGACACATTCAAGATACTATCAAGAGTAGGATCTGACAGAATCGTCATGGCTCGTCCTGCTACACCTAAGAAAAACCTCTCTTTGTCACTGAGCTGAAGATAATCAAGCAAAATACGAGCTACTGGGTCTCCTCTGCCTCGACTTATATTGCGCAGACAGAGTGCAACCGCAAGCTCTTCAGCACGCAGGTGCACAGGAGGCTCACCTGCTTCAACCCAAAGCGCAGTGACTGGGGTCGAGATGAAGCAGCCCGTCACCACACGCAAGCATGCATTGACACATGTCTGGAGTACTCTTAGATGACGATGGATACCGGCAACAAACGGAAGATGATAGTCTACCAGCGCACGCACATGCACCCGGTACGCTGTTAACAGCTTGCCGCGTGGCACACAGTCATAGTGGACCAGTGATTTCAAGATCGGCAACCTACGATCAACCTTATCACGTAAGATACGAACATTTTCAGACCAATTTAGATCACCATCAAGCCAGACACCTAGGTATTTCACTCTGGTAACCGGCTTTATGGTAACCGCTCCTACGCGCACCTGCGAATCCGTGCCTCCTGAGAAAAAACCATGAGTTCAGTCTTGGCAGGGGCTAGAGACAGCCCACGAACCGAGAGGCTGCAGACGATGCGGTCTAGGGCAAGTTGAACATGAGCAGATAACTCATATGGATCTTGTCCCACAAACCACATAGCCACATCATCTGCATAGCAAACAATGTTTGTGCTCAATTCCATTTCTAAGAGAACCTCATTAATCACGACAGCAAATAGGACCGGACTCAAGCAACTTCCTTGCGGGAGCCCCCGACTGGTCGTCGCTTGAGCCGACCAAAAACCACTCACTCTTGTGGCAAACACTCTTTCTCCGAGCAAAGCCAACAGTGCCTGCACGAGACCACTGCCAACACCCAATTTTCGGAGCGCAGCCTCAACCCAAGCCATGCTGAGCTGGGCTGGCAGAATTGTTGGCCGCTTTGGTACCACAACAATACCAAAAAAACGAACCCAACAACGGTGCGGCAGGTTTGGTAAGTGGCGCCATCTGTTCGAAGACGTTGAAAAAGTGTCCCAACCCGAATGTGAAGGTGAATCCCGTCAATAGATGGCACTACAGGGTGGGGTACTTGATTGTACGACGGAATGGCGTGGCCGGTGATTTGGCTGCCTGCTCCGTATTATCATACATGACTGAAGTCCTCTCTCCAGCAAAACTAAAATTATTAATTTCTCCGTTTCTATTCAATATATTTCGACCAAACTTGGCCAGATAGTAGATATCAACTTTTCCAAACTTTACACCAACTTTTATGCAATTCTGTGCAAGAGTAAACGTAGGAAGCCACACGTAAATTTGAAAACTGTTCACTTGTTGTTCTTGTTCTGGGCTGACACGGTTTCGGAAACTACTACACCTTATACCTAAAATCTGAAACATGATCTGAGCCAGAATTTTCCCTGGGCTTCAACCTTACAGGGACTACTTTTTTAATTGGTCGATCCATTCCGGAGTTACGGGACCCTAAGCGATCATTTTGATTGTTTTACATTGTTTTAACCATTGTATTTAGGGAACAATGCCACTCAGCAAACTCCAGATTCATTCTTCGTGCACGTGTTATGTCTTTGCTAAAATGTTGATTGTTGACCGTAAATGAAAGAATCAGTGAAAGAATGAAAGAATAAGCAGAATTGGGCTGGATTGATACTTGGGTGGTTGACCACCTGGGAATCTGGCTGTTGCAGAGATAGGGCCTTAGGGCTTCGGGCAGATGACCAGGAGTGGTTAACGCTCGTTAAACCCTTTAAACCCTTTTTTAAAGAATCAGTGTTTCAGCTAAACGCATATATTTTTAAACCAAACTAAGCTGCGTTGTGAATTTCGAGGTCTCTCGAAATTGGCAGCTAAAAACGCCTTACGTATTTATTTCGCAGATGCAGGCTTTCAGAGCTGAGTTGAATTGTTTCAAAGTGGCCAGCAACAATCGACTGTATGCATAAACCTTTATTGCGCGACGCCATAGCCGTAAAAAAGGTACACGGATTACAAACAAAAACGTCAAGTGTGCCGTAAAAAGGGGTTATATGATTGAATTTTCACTTGTTAAAATGAACACGGATAAAAATTGATGATTTTTAATTGAAATAATAAAATGTAGAATTGAGAAAATTGTATCTGTTTAAGTGCTGTTGTGCTTTACGAATCTTATATTTAAAACGTAAAGCACAACAGCATTTAAACAGATTCAATTTTCTGAATTGTATAACATTTGATTATTTCAATTAAAAATTATCAATTTTTATCCGTGTACATTTTAACAAGTGAAAATTCAATCATATAATCCCTTTTTTACGGCACACTTGACGTTTTTGTTTGTTTGTTTGTTTGTTAGATAGCAAGTTTTTCCAAGTTTATATCAACTTTTATGCAATTCCGTGCAAGAGTAAACGTACGGAGCCACACCAAAATTTAAAAACTGTTCACTTCTTGTTGGTGTTGTTGTTGTTGTTCTTGTTCTTGTGTGACATGGTTTCAGAAAAAACTACTGCACCTACCTAAAATCTGAAACATGATCTAAGCCAGAAATTTCCGTGGGCTTCTTCCTCACGGAGACCACTTTT
The DNA here is from genome assembly GCA_023313725.1 of Lithobius niger. Taxonomy (NCBI): domain Eukaryota; kingdom Metazoa; phylum Arthropoda; class Chilopoda; order Lithobiomorpha; family Lithobiidae; genus Lithobius; species Lithobius niger. Next base: position 89,635 of record JAHWFP010114653.1, on the reverse strand, counting down.
TCGATTGGTACAGCTGTTCCGGAGTTACAGGTCCCTGAACGATCATTTTGATTGTTATACATTGTTTTAACTATTGTGATTAGGGAACAATGCCACTCTGCAAACTCCATATCCATTCTTCGTGCACGTGGTATACATGTCTTTGCTAAAAAGTCGATTGTTGAAGGGCGAAATGAAAGAATCCGGTGGAATCCAGAATCCAGAATGAAGATGTGGTGGACAATTTGTGGCGCTGTGTCTGGTATGTGTCTAGATGGAAATGTGACGGTACTTGGTGGTTACGTATTTTGTAATTTAGAATGAGTTTGGGTGCGTGGCTTAGGGCCGAGACCCATAATAAACAAATTGAAAGAATCCGTGTTTCAGCTAAACGATACACATTTAAACCAAACTAAGCTACGTTGTCAATTCGGCCTCGAAATTGGCAGTTAGAAACGATAGAATGTCGTATTTATTTCGCAGATGCAAGCTTTCAGAGCTGAGCTGAATTGTTTTAAAGTGGCCAGCAACAATCGACTGCATGCATAAAGCTTGGTAGAGCGACGCCATAGTGTAAAAACACAAATTACAAACAAAAACGTCAAGTGTGCCGTAAAAAAAGGGGATATAGGATTGAATAGTCACTTGTTAAAATGTACACGGATAAAAATTGATGACTTTTAATTGAAATAATAAAATGTACAATTGAGAAAATTCCATTTGTTTAGGTGCTGTTGTGCTTTACCAATCATATATTTAAAACGTAAAGCACAACAGCACCTAAACAGATGGAATTTCTCAATTGTACATTTTATTATTTCAATTAAAAACCATTAATTTTTATCCGTGTTCCGACAACAAGTGACAATTCAATCATATATCCTCCTTTTTTAAAGCACACTTGACGTTTTTGTTTGTAATATATGTCGATGATTGAAGTCCTTACTCCAGCAAAACTTAAAAAAATAACTGAACAAAAAACGACTTCGCCGTTTAGAACAAAGTATTAGAGCTCGTATCCCCATACTCAAAGCTGTGAAGGCACACGAATATAAACGGATTAGAGTTCACTCGAACGCAACGAACTATAATTTGAACTCCAATTCCAGGGAACAAGGCCTGTTTTTGCTCAGTGGTTATTTCAGAAAGTGAACACAGTTTGTGTTTGAAATGTTTATCGTTTGTGTGCGTGTGTATGTTTGTGTGCACTTAATTTGCGTGGTATACAGGCTTTTTTTATATTTGTCTGTGTTTGTTGTATTATATTTTAAGTATTTTTGCTTTGAGTGGTTATATGTGTGTTTTGTGTTAATTTATAATTTGTGAAGCAAGCATACTCTTAATTAAGGCAGTTTTTATTGCCGCCTGTTGTATGTATTTTTCATCTTTTGTAGGCGTGTTACTGTTTACGGCGTATATTTGTAAGTGTTTTAGATTTTCGTTCTGTTTCATTTGCGTGTGTATGTTGTATTTTGTGTGCGCATTTTATTTTTGTGAAGTATCCAACCGTTTTGTTTGTTTGATTAGTGATGTACATGAATGCGTTGCATGCAGACTGGCATATCACAATGCTTGTTCCCTGGAATTGAATTTCAAATTATAGTTCGTTGCGTTCGAGTGAACTCTAATCCGTTTATATTCGTGTGCCCTCACAGCTGTGAGTATGGGGATACGCGTTCTAATGCTTTTTTTTTTGTTCAGTTAATTTGTTGGCTTTTTTCGCTTCCGTTTTATTGTAATTGCTACGATCTGGTCTATCATGTGTACAGTATGTCCACTGTCGACAAAATTTTGTTTCCGAAAAAACGGAACATTATGGCAAACAATCGCGGAAACAATTCAACTAGCTTCCCGAAGCCTGCATTGAAGAAGGAAATAAGTCATTCAGTCATGTCGGCCACCCAATTTTGATGCCTGAAAGTCTCAAAATTATGGACTTTTCACCCTATGGTTTAAAACTAAAAGATTTAAGCGAAAACCAAGATCATTTCATTTTGGTTCTCGACAACTTTTCTGTGGCCGACAATGGTAACTCAAAGGATACCCCGACAATGTTACTTTCCTCGTGCCCGAGCATTGTTGCATCTTCTTCGAGTGAGCTACATGGCAATTTTCTATTCTCACACCTGTGTTAGGGAGGGGGAAGCCGAGAACACAGGTTACAAGTTACAGACCCATTGCCCTGCTCTCCTGTGCAAGAAAATTATACGAGCGGATTCTGGTTGGTAGATTAAATAGAGTTCTGGAGGAGTCAGGCAGTTTTTACCATGCTCAGTGTGGTTTCCGAAAACAAAGGGGGGCTCAGGATGCCATGTTTCACCTGGAGTCTGGGATCAGGGAAGCGTGGGCCGATAATTGTATTGCTGCAGTTGCCTTTCTGGATATCAAGGCAGCTTACGATATGGTGGATGTCGCCTGGGTCAAGCCGTCTCTGCAGTCAATGGGAGTCAGCGTGAAGTTGGGTGAGGCCATCCTCGCTTTGCTGGGTGTCCGAGAGTTCGCCACGAGGGTTGGTGGCTTCTGGTCTGGTGTGAAGTCTACGAGTAGAGACCTGCCGCAAGGGAGCTGCTTAAGCCGAACTCTTTTTGCGGTGGCGATCAATGCCGTGCTCGAAGAGCTCAGCCTGCTCGGCTCCATAGTGGCATATGCAGACGATGTTGCTGTTTGGGTAGTTGGCGCTGATGTTGGTCGTATTCTGGTGAAGCTTGAGGACATCATTGCTAGGGGAGTCACTCTCCTAGCAGAGCGGGGCTTGGCCCTGTCTGCACCAAAGACGGAACTGATGATTTTTGCACGTGGGCGAAGACTTGAAGGCAGTATTCGGGTGGGGACCACAGTGGTGAAAGCAACCACTAGTGTACGCTACCTTGGTTATACGCTCGATCCGCAATTGTCGTGGATGGAGAATGCGAACAACGTTAGGGAAAAAATTGTTACCCGTCATGGGGTCCTCAAGTCTGTGGCCTCCATTAAGTCGGTGGCTAAGAGGTCGGTCATAATGACGGTGTATCGGGTTCACATCCGGTCCTGCGTGGATTTCCACCTCCCCTTCCTGCTTGGCTCGAGAGGGGCTATGGAGAGGGTACAGGTAGCCATTAATGGCTGCCTGCGCACCGCTACTGGCTGCCTGCCCTCGACCCCAGTGCCTGCGCTGCATATTGAGGCAGGAGAGGTGCCGCTGCGAATCAGGGCAAGAGAGTCACTGACTGCCTTGTGCCTCAGGGCGGTTGCCAGGGGTGGCAATGATCTGGTGGCTAGGCGTTTGGTCTCCTACTCAACACTGAGCCCGTGGACTCGTAAGCTGCTCGGAGCTTTGGGGTTGGGTGCTACTATGCTACAACAACGTGGTCTGGGTGCCTTCCCGGCTCCGAGAGTCGTGGGTGGTGGGCACCCGTGGGCTTGGTGTGGGGAGGTTTTGCCTCTCTTGGCCTGTTCGGAGCAAGCAGGGGGATAGCTCTGACTGGGTGGCTCGTTTTACAGTGGTGTGTGGGAGGGAGGTGCGGGAGTATGTGTTCCCGACCTACGGCAGGAACACAGCTACTTTCTAAAGTGCCTCCCATCTTCCTTCATCGGGGAATTGGTAGCACTGTCGGTCGCGCTGGATATTGGGTTAGATTTGTAGTTGAGACAGTTCCGGGTGCTGACGGACTCGGCGGCTGGGATCCGGTTCCTTCAATCTGCATACAGGCAATTGGATGTCACTCACCCCCTCGTTGTTGAGATTGGCTTGAAATTGGTGAGTGCCATGCAGCGGGGGGTCAGGGTGGCTGTGTGCTGGGTGCCGGGCCACACTGGCCACTTTGGGAACGAGGTGGCAGACGGACTGGCTAGACGAGGATTTGAGCAGAGAATCAACACGGTGACATTTCCAGTTACTCCAAGGGACCTCCTCCCAGTTCTGAAATGGGTGACCACAAGGGACTGGCAGAAAGAGTGGGATGATAGTGGAGTAGGCAGGGTTCTTTACAATCTCCACCCGACTGTCTGTCGTCCGTGTGGCCTGGATATGCTTCCTAGGGGGGACGGAGCACTGTTGTCCAGACTTAGGACTGGCCATGTGCTATTGAGGGCTCATAAGCACCGGCTGGGCCTCAGTCCCACTCCGGTCTGCAGGTGTGGTACAGAGGCCGAGACAGTGGAGCACTTCCTTCTGGTGTGCCACCTATGGGCAGATTTTCGGGGCCGGGTACTGGAGGATTGGGAAGCCGAACTGAGGGGAATTCTGGGTGCCTCCTCGCACGATGCAGGGACTGTATCCGCCCTACGACAAGTAGTGAGGTTCTGGAAGCAGACAGAAAGGTTCAACCAGTTGTAGGGGGGTGATCTATGGTGAACACGGGTGTAACGGAATTATGGTTATGGATGTTAGATTTAAATAGTTGTAGTCGTAGTTATAAGATGTAGAATTGAGCGAATGACTCAAGGTCCGTAGGCTCATGTATAAAATAAAAGTAAAAAAAAAAAGTGAGCTACAATCCGTACTTGTACGCCTCCCCATATTGTTGCCCCATTGTTACATGTTGCAGCATTGCATCCTGGGGCCTCGCCGCTGCAGCCGCTTGTCCAGTTTTTTTTTAACTCTCGTGTGCAAACGAACTCTAATAAGCACTCCTTGCCGGCCGTACTAATTAATATCTCCGTTCGTATTCAACATTTTTCGACCAAACTTGGCCAGAAAGTAGATAGGTATATTTATACCAAAAAATTATGCAATTCTGTGCAAGAGTAAATGCAGGGAGCCTCGTGTAAATTTGAAAACTGTTCAGTTCTTGTACGGTTGTGGTTCTTGTTGTTGTTCTTGGCTGACACAGTTTCAGAAAAAAACTACTGCACCTACCTAAAATCTGAAATATGATCTAAGCCAGAAATTTCCTTGAGCTTCATCTTCACAGAGACCACGTTGTCAATTGGTCAAGCCATTCCGGAGTTACTTTATTTGGGGCCTTGGCCCTGAGCCATGCGCACACGCTAAGTGTGATACAGCAAGTATAACTTACAGAAAACATGAATTTTAACGTAATATAATATACTCCAAGTTCGTCAATTGCTCTAGACTGCACCGATCTCTTACGGTCGACTCGATTCTTCATTCTTGGTCAAATCTCTCATTGTCTTTACTTTACTTTCACTCGTGGTTGCCCACTGAAGTGTCTCCAGAGTCCTTCAGTGTGTGATTGTTTTGCATTGTTTTAACCATTGTAATTAGGCAACAATGCCACTCAGCAAACGCCATATCCATTCTTCGTGCACATGTTTGTTATGTCTTTGCTAAAAAGTTGATTGTTGATGGGTTTTCGGGGGGGGGGGGGGACCCTTTGGTTTGCCCAAAATATGAGTAGCAGCGCTGGGCAATTATTGCCAGGACCAGGGAGTTTCTATTGATTCACGGGCTGTTGTCACTCAGTGAAGGGCGGATTCCGATGTCAAAGATGCGGGCCATTGCTAGGCGTTGTGTTAGCACTAAAATTCAGATATGATCTGCGTTCACCAAGCTCTAGCACATTTCCCAGGTGCTCACCCAGCATTATCACATCCTTCCCAAACACTCAGAGACAATACTGAGACAATATTTGCACACCGAGAGAAACTGCTGTTAGACATTGCTTGTACACAGTGGAAAGGTTCCCGGATGCAACATAGTAATCTGTCACATTCAGTGAGTTGGTGCAGTCCTAGCTATCCTGCAGCGGTGATGATGCGGAGATGTGATCTATGATGTCCAGTGATTTTGAATGTTGGTGTGGGTGGTGGTGTTGGTGTTGGGGTTAGGGTGTAGGTGTTGGTGTAAGGGTGTAGTTGTGTAGCAGTAAGGCTGATCATAGATTGTAGTTTGTAGTGTGTAATTCGTGTAGTTATTATTGAGGAAGGAGCATATTACCATGGATCATTGCTTCTGGAATTGAATTGAATTGCAGAATCCGTGTTTCAGAAAAACGCATACAGTATTTTAAACCAAACTAAGCAACGTTGTTAATTTTGGCACCTTGGCAGCTAGAAACGATACAAAGGCGTATTTATTTCGTAGATTTAAGCTTTCAGGGCTGAGTTGAATTGTTTCGAAGTGGGCAGCAACAAGTAAAGTAAAACTCCCATCATATATAACCCTTTTTATTAGGGTATACTTTACGTTTTATTTTAATATATGGCAAAAGACATTATTGGTCATTAATGCACGGTGGTGACGTGACGCCAACATCCCAATGCTAAAAGTGTAGCCGTTATATACGGTTACTCTGAAAACCCACACACGTGACCGTGGGTTAATTTTGATAACCCACACGTTTTTGATAACTCACACTTTTTTTGATAATCTAACACGTTTTCCGCGCTCCACACAACCACTGCTCTACCATGTGACATACTTTGCAAGACTACCGTACACAACACAAATTCAACCAACATTAATAAGCACATTTGCAACCTGCGACATTTATCGTACTAACACGAAAAACAAAAAAAACCTCGCGTAGGCTACTATGCTAGGACCCCACCCGTGCAGGAATGGTCCAATTCGCTCCGACAGTACTAAAACTAGGCTACCGACACTTGTAAGCACACCTAAATACACCTAAAAACATACGATACTCAAGCGAACAGCACATTTGTAACCAGGCGACATTTTCCGCACTAACACGAAAAAAAAAAAAAAACCTCGCGTACGATGCTAGCCCCCTCCCCACCCCCATCCATGAATGAATAGTCCAAGCCGAACCCGACATCCTTTCGTCCCGACGGTACGAAAACTAGCCTACTGACACCTTCTAAACACACCTAATAAACCGACGAGACTCAAGCGAATAGCGCTTTTTATACGCTATATCTTATTTAAACTAATAAAGTAGAAAAAACACGGTTTTACCTTAAACACAAATGTCGGTGACTGGGACTGGATATAGGGACGTTTTCGCGTACGTGAGACTTTCGCAGACAGGAAGTTTAAACGGGAAGTTTGAGTTCAGGAATTTACGTCATAATTCACAAATAAAATTTTCAAATAAATTTTTTTTAATGTCAAATAACTAGAGTCCGGCCACTGAAAGAATGACTCGGCGTTCGTCGAATATCGCGCTTTTTTGCCAGTGGAAAAGGTGCACCTTGCTAACAGCGAGTTCAATCGAGCCCAGACATGGCGTCAAATTAGGCTTCGTTAGAATCGTTAGCGAAGCGCGGTAAAACTTAACACAGTCAGCGCTCGGGAGATGTTTAATACGTCGTCTAGTATTTCTAATCTAGGGTGAGTGAATTTGGAGACTATAGAACTACCCACACATTCCAGAAAGTGTGCAGTGGCTGCTACTGAAGTGTCGTGACGGTTTGCTACACGTCTCACGCAAGGCGTAAGCCTAATGCTTTTCCGGGCAAGTGATGTACAGACGCCGGGAAAAGAAAAGGCCGCGTCTATCACCCATTTCGCAGGTCAATTTTGTTTGACACGTCAATAATAATACGTATTACTGTAGACATGCGTACAAATAAACAACTACCTATTGTTAAGAAAGTGTCGGCAGAGGCAAAGGAATGCTTGGGGTTTGCTGAAAAACGGATAGCGGTCTTGTTAGAAGTCTTGGTAAATAAAAATAAAAATGCATTGTGCTGCTCTTATTTGTGTTGTTTCCCAACTGCTGATTACAATGTACTGTATTACAAGCTAAATTGACAAATCGGCATGAGGATTAGGATTAGTAGGGGGGGGGGAGGCGCAACCTAGTTATCCATTTTTTATGGTAGTAATCGGCGCTATACAGCAATTAAAGTAAGGGACGGTGATAAGGAAAACGATACACCGATTCTTGTTTCGTGCTACGATTCAAAATGTTTGTCAACAGAACAAATCATTAATAGAAGAGTCGTGCAACACTACAGAGTTAACGTCTGGATACAAGAAATCTCACGAAATGATCGGGAGTGGACAAAACAGATGTTGATTTGCAGCTCCACTTTGTTCTACGTATATAAACAAACAAGCGGTCAACGAGCGAGTTTGACAACCACTGTCAATGTATTTGTTTTTCCCGTTTATCCAGGATTTACACACGTTTCAATGTAACACGTGTAAATTTATTGTTAACTATTTTCGCCTCGCCAGGCTTTTGTTATCGAAAGTAATAGAACATTGCCGAAATCACGAGACGGCTACGATTTACTGTAACAGTTGCCGCACGCAGTCCAGCAGTTTTTCGTGTTAGGTAGTATGCTTATTTTAGACACGTGGAGCTCGTCGTATTCTTCATTTGTCTTATTTTATTTTACCTTTATTTAATAAAAAAAATTAAAGAGATTTAATTTAATATTTCACTCGAGATTTCACTATTATTTTGTTTGTTTGGATTTTGGGGAGCTGAATTTGGAAGGCTTGCCTGCGTTACTTGTTGTTGCCTGGCAACCATTAGGGGAGGATGAATGATGCTTTAAGCGCGAGCGACGTTTGTATTTTCAGTAACGTACCTTGTTTTAAATCGTTTTTAAAAGTACTTCTAGTGGAACAAACATTTTCTCACTTCACTATGTTATGAAAGGAACCACAAATTATCTTTCTTTACTGCTGAAATTATTTAATGTGTTGACGTAGCCATAACAACGTCTCAAAACGATCATTCCAATTGAATTCATTGCTAATGCACGGACGACCTCGATCCGATGGTGTACGTAGCGCTGCCAAACCATGGATGCATCCTTGGTAACGGGTAATGAATGGCCAAGAGTGCACCTTGCATGCACCTAAAACAATCAAGCGAGGTCACGACTTAAACAATCGATGATAACATCAAGTCATTCTCTTAGTGGCCCTATTATAGATATGTTGACTCGACGTCACACCTTAGCATTAAAACACATATCCGTGAAGTAGACCGGGTTATCCCGAAATAATTGATCGTCTACTCGAAACAGAACAGTCCAAAAATCTAGGGGTAACAAAATCGAACTCGAGCTGTATGCGCTCGTGTGATTTCGCCACCCCTCGATCTTTGGACTGTTCCGTTTCTCGCAGACGATCAATTATTTCGGGATAACCCGGTCTACTTCACGGATATCTCTTAGGCCTACTTAATGTTTCATGCCATAGCTGGATATTCCCCTTTCTGTTTTGGTGACGCATGCTGCGAAGCACTGTTGCTGGGTGTGCCCACGTTACAATTTTGTGTGTCAAAGATCTTGGGTTTTCCTCTAGGATTTCACCAGCTAAATTTGTGAATGGTTGCGGTTCTTCCCTCGCCGTCCCTTTGCATTGGACTTGTGAATAAGACTTGGTCGATTTACCGAATGCTGTCCTGAAAAATCACGGCTTCTTTGGCTGCCGAAATTGTATGATTTTCGATTTTTTTTCTAGTGGAGAGGTCCTATACACACCAGTGTGCGTGTGGAGTTTTCTGATCAAGACGGTTTTATTATTCTGCTTATATAGTGTCAAATGCTAGTGTTGTTGACCATCTGTCGTGATTTCGCAAGACAGCCGCGATTGGCTACTCTTGCACCTCTCACTAGGGTCGTGCGGTGAAGCCACCTTAGGGTTGCTTCTGTAGTGAAAGCCACCCTATGTGGTTTTGCTCGTATAGCCAGGCCGACGCCGTCAAATCCACTCCCTCATTCCTTTGAGTAGGGGCCTAAATGTACATAGCCAATAGATATAGTATATTTACAACTTATTTATACGAAATTTCTATTTATACACTTATTAGTGCCTAAAGATTATATGCAAAGAGTCGAAATTATTTACAAAAGTCATTAACCTTCCAGGTGAAATTTTGCCTAACAATCATGGCTGGTCCATCTGTCCATCAAAGAAAACTTAAAGTTGCTACATTTGTCACTGGGGCGTCCCACTATTTATTGGGATGTCTGATGTGACTTCACTCGTCTTTATATGTGTTAGGTCTTTTCGTTTTGTATTTACAATAAAAATATAAAAAAATCAAATAACATGGAGAACAAACTGCACTGTCACAGCTATCGTTTACATAAATCAGTGTTGTGTGTTCTTGGTGATGGGGCTGCTTTACGCCATTAGGACCAAGTACCTCCCCCGTCTACACTGTGTGCAAACCAAAAAATGATGCACAAATGTAACTAAGCTTTACGTTCCAACATCTAGCTCATGTCTGGCTTCGTCAACACTTATTCACGCTCACTTTGTTACACTGAATTTCCCTGCTTGTTTAAACCTTTATCTTGTTTGTGTAACAAGGTTTTATAAAGAAAACATGTGACTTGCTTGCCGCACATCTTTTTCTTCAATCACACTTTGTAGTCCATACAAAAGCTGGCTTTTTCTGTTGATTACAGTAAAGGTCCTTCCAAAGTTTTCACATCTTCTTCTTTGGATGGAGAAAATAGATTTACACAATCCCCTATTTTAAAATAAGGCATGAAATCGACTTCGAGTTCCTTCTGGTTATGGATTTTAGGGCCCCTTAGATTGCATCTAAAGGGTCATTCGATTTGATTGGTTGGTCTTTGCCTGCATAACCGATGGTAGAAAAGGTCCTTTCACCTGATTTAATCTCCTCGAACTTCTATAAGTCGGTTTCGTCATATGAATGGTTAAATTTTGGCCGTTCGGAATGCTATGCGTGTTGGCGCCACATAGGTCTATTTGACCGCAAATGTCCCGGTGTTTTCGTGGCCGCAAATTGTAACGAGGTTTTGTTGGCTCATTAATATGATGCAACTTATCATTTACTCCCAAAAATGCCTTATCTGGTTGATGAATCCTCGTGAGTTGTTGTTGCCGAAACATCTGGTGACGTCTGGTGACGTTTGGCTGTTTTGGAGTTTTGTACCTTTGCTTTGTTGGCGCTGGCCTTTTCAAGCTAGTTTGTTGTCATTTGCAGCTGTTGGGTGAAGTTGCTTCTTTGGCATTGGCTCCTCTCCAGCCAATTGCTCATCCTTGTTGGCTGTTGCTTGCTCAATAGGCGTTGGTCCACTTCCACAATCTGTTCTTGTGGAGTCCTTTACAGTCCTTTACAGGTAAGTCCTTTACAGGTAAGTCCTTTACAGGTAACTGGCTTCCATCATCTTGCCTCTCACAATAAGCCTTAAGGTGTTGGATATTTACAGCTCCATATGGCTTGCCTATATCCTTGTGTTGAAGCAAGAATGTTTTGTTTGACGAATTTTTGGTAGTCACGACGAATGGTCCTTCGTACCTGGGCATTAGGACTCTTGCAACGCCCTGGGTTGCATTACTTAGCTGGTGAGTGGATTTCACCACCAGATCCTCTACTTCTAATGTCCCCAGAGAACCTTTGGCATTGTAGTAAGGATTTTGGCGTTCACTGGATTTCATCAGATGCCACTGATTCGCTGTCATCTTTTGAACTTTATTACCTCTGCCTGTACTTTGGCCCTGTTTTCTTCCTGCTCCGTAAGTTTTTCTCCCTGCAAAGCATCTTGTTGATGTGTCCACGGGTAGGATAAGTTTCTGCCTGTGCCGATTTTTGCTGGTCAGAAACTATTGCTGAATTGACCAGGCTTCTCACTGCATACGCGAATCGCCTCCAGTTTTTCATACCTATCTGAATTGTCGCCAGCAAAGGCACGTAGAAGGTGTTTCAGATCCGTATTAGAGCTTTCCGTCCTGTTATTGGCGGGATAATATGGACTGCAACAGTCAGCTTTGAGGCCAAGCTTCTGCATTGTTAGCATCCATGCATTGTTGAAGCATTGAGGTTCTAGGTCTGGCTGTTGCAGACATAGGACCTTAGGGCTTCGGGCAGATGACCAGGAGTGGTTAACGCTCGTTAAACCCTTTAACCCTTTTTTTTTTTTTTCTAGGTCGGTGATAGTATCAGTAGGTGGGGTATGCGGCTTCGGGCCCCTATAATAAAATCAATCAATCAAATTCTCGGTTGGTGCAGACCCTAGATGGAATACCCCAATGCGTCACAGTCCAAAAAATTGCAGGAATCACTTGGTTAGCTCGTGCTGCCCTCAATGGAAAGAATTTTGGGTATCCAAACATCAAGACACACGCTAGTGTGTCACCCGCCAAGATAATAAATGATAACACCTATCTAGATAAAATATATATGGGCATGGCGACCACTAGACGTGTTGTGTCTTTAGAGCTAAGGCAGTTTGGCTGTTTAATCGAGAGACTTTGGTCGCCTGACAACATAAAAGTCACTGTTAGTAACACAGCTTAACGTTTTCTTGTTGAAAAAACCGACGTGAATAACGTTGATATTTGCCTAATTATTACTTACTACTACTTACTACTGCCAAAATCCGCTGCCGAGGTTATTTTGGTAGCTCCGTGTTCTGCATGTACTCCATTGGCGTTTGGTTGGACGTCTTCATCAAATTACAGTTGTTGCATGTTTGACATGTTGCGTGTTTGACATGTTGCATGTTGCATGTTGCATGTAGGTCGCCAGGTGAGTGTCTCGTACAACTTCAAAATAGTCAAAATGCCCTGTCAACAAAAACTCATGAGCCACTTCTATGCAACGGCTCAAGACTTTGTGGCAAAACAATTTTAAGAATGTTGTCACCAGTCGATTGTTCTTTTACAGTTCTTAGTGTACATGCTTGGATGAGAAGACCGCGGAATAAATAAAGCTTATCTATTCTAGCTTACTTAGGTGTAGCTAGAATCATTACAGCCTCCAGTGACAGATCACTGATGTTGCTAATGTTTAGCAATTTATTGCTGGATGTCTTCACCCCGGCTATGGCCCTTGCCAAACTCTTCATTTGATGGAAAATTCGTGAGTCGGTTTGTAACGTTTATCTACATCCTGAAGTTGTTATCCATCTTCTCACTTAGTTGAACTGCCTCAAACATCATGGAGATGGCATCTGGTGCATCATACACGCTTCCGTTCCTATACCTGATAGTACATGCAGTCACGTCCTTGAGAAATTTTGAGAATTTCCGTTCATAAACCAATAAAATTGTTCAAACTACAACACCACTCAGTCCCCATCATCCAGATGGATTTGTTAAAGATAAAACAAAACTGCAAAACAAGACAGGAAAACAGCGCAACTATTTATTGGACAAGGCAAAGACCAAGTATTATTACGGAGCGTTTAGAAGTTTTTAGGCTCAGTAAAATAAAGTTGTAACACGCTATTTACGAATAGCAGGGCGCACCTTGTGTGAACGCA
>JAHWFP010114653.1:27253-69622 GCA_023313725.1 Lithobius niger | reverse complement strand
CCTAAATACAATGGTTAAAACAATGTAAACAATCAAAATGATCGTTTAGGGTCCCGTAACTCCGGAATGGATCGACCTATCGATAAAGTGGTTCATGTAAGGTTGAAGCCCAGGAAAATTTCTAGCTCAGATCATGTTTCAGATTTTAGGTAGGTGCAGTAGTTTTTTCTGAAACCGTGTCAGCCAAGAACAACAACAAGAACAAGAACAAGAACCACAACAAGAAGTGAACAGTTTTCAAATTTCCGTGTGGCTCCCAACGTTTACTCTTGCACGGAATTGCATAAAAGTTGGTGTAAAGTTTGGAAAAGTTGCTATCTACTATCTGGCCAAGTTTGGTCGAAAAATATTGAATAGAAACGGAGAAATTAATAGTTTTAGTTTTGCTGGAGAGAGGACTTCAATCATATATATACACAGCTATCGTCGTGTATGATAATACGACAGAAAGCTTTGGAAATTATATAGATCGATGGGGGTTACCGAGTAGACAAGAGAAAGTCCTGTTTCAGAGCTGTGCATAAAGGATTTCAATACGAAAAAAGTACCTCAACATCATTGATTTCATGCTAATCACTGCGTATTACTGCTAGCTAATTCCACTCAGATAAAATAATTTATGCTACAGGTATTCTTGAAATTTGAAATTCAGTTTACGTTTGACTCCAATAGGTGCCGTTTATGGTTTGATATTTCGGGATATTTTAAATCCAAAGCTTGTTATCATTTGTAATGCTGTTTTCGTGAACGTTGAGAACACGCCATCTGTTATCAAAATAATTGTCCTTCATAGCCGAGTAACAATGAAGACTAGGGTAACTTATTGTTTCCGTTTCACATTGCAATTGTAACTTATCTAAAATAAATAAATATCTCATCATCTACTAAACTGTTTACGGGGAAGAAAGTCCGTGAAGGGTTACCGCTCCTTAAATAAAAAAATAAAAAAATAAAAATTAAAAAAAAAAACAGAAATAATCTAAGTTGACCTAAACTAAATGAAACTAACTTAATCGTGCGCAGTTGTTTCTGTTTTACGATCAAATGAATACAACGGCCGCTTTATTGGCGACCATTAATTATACCAAAATTACGATTTTCTTCAAGCTGGTCAAGAAACGATTTACAATTATATTTTCATAAGGAGCTCACAATCAATACTTACACTAAAGCAAAACCAACGACCAAAATGGGTGATAGACACCGCGGTGTTGTCAGTTAAGCTAGAGTGATCACGGTTCGGACCACAAACTTGGTGGCAGCCATTTTGGCTAAGATATCGCTACTTTCTACGGCAAAAGCTTGATGGGTACCTTTGCCCTTATGGTTTTTTTTGTATGATCTAACTATCCATGATTTTATTAAACATTTTTATGTTTAAAAAAAGGGTGTAACGAATCTATAATTACGCTCATTATATGATTGGCTTTCAATAGTGTCCATGCATCAACGGCCTGTGCAAATCAAGTCATCAAGATTATCCTCCAAGGGTATCAGATGTTTGAGGGAAGGCTATTTCAGTTACCGGTGTGTAAGATGATATTTTCGAATGCATATACCCAACGTAGTCAACATGGAGACAAAGACAAGTAAGTGTACGTTGGGTTTGTTTATTTAATTCTATAATTGCCACTAATTTATCGTCACACATTTAACTACTGGAATTTTTTAAAAATATAATCCTATACGTAACAAACATGTCATTTTCTTCCTTCGCATCCTGAAGTAACAATGATTTAAAATGTGGTGCTATGGAAATGGCAAGTAACGATCAAAAATCCCATCCTCACTTGTCACATCACTAGCAGGCCAGAGGTCTGGTTTCCTTAGGATCGTTTTATTAATTATTTTTATTTTTGTGAAATGGTTTTTTTTTAGTTTTTTTATGGATTGTAAAGTGTTTAACTTGACTTTGTCTTCTTAGCTGTATTGTTTTTTATTGCTTGATAACAAAGCGGTGATTGCTTCAAAACGTCGCAAATTGTCTTTTCTGTGCACTGATTTGGCTTTATATATTTGGTAGTTACTTTTTGTGCATGTAATATGTCATTTAACAGCAAGTCAAGTACACGCTTTTTTTTTTACGCAATAATCCAATTGGTAGACTGCTAAAAAATGAAGTAAATAGTTCTTTATTTATTGCTCGCTTAAAAGGGCTTACCTGCTGCTCGTATAGGCCTAACTCTTAATTCTGACCAAATTTTTGCGTTCGTTTGTTCTGCATTTACCCAAGTCTCATCAACATAAAAGAATGGACCTCTTGTCTTCCCGATAGATTTTCATTGCTCGAAATTGTCGTCTTCGCCAAAAAACAACATCGTCACGTTCGATGAGATAAAGATAGCGATTATATGCTTAGGAAAATCAAAGACAATTCATAATGCTTGCCATTGCCGTCCACCCGAAATTTCGCAAATCGCCGTCATCGTTTTAACACTGGTCTTGTCAGTCTAGGTGGGACCTTCCCTGTAAAATGTACGGATCTTATTATCTAATCGCTGAAAGAATGAATTCATCGTAAATATTTAGCTGAATTTATAACAGACATGTCCCGACGGAGGTCGGATAGGACGCTTCTTGCCGGCCCATTGGATAACATAAAACGAAGAGCGGTGGTTGCAAATTCCTTCTTAATTTGGAAAATCAGTAGATAACTGCAGTTTTGGTTCGATCTCCCTAAAATTAAATACAAAAACAGCACAATATCTGTGAGCCACGCCTGATATCCTTTTTTTTCTGAAAATTCTCTTGCACATATAATTGTAGTATGAGTTTGAAACTATGAAATCAATAGGCTATTGCTTGATGGATGAGGCGGCTTAAAGTTGTGATGTCGACTCCCGTCAAAACTGCGAAAATGGGTAATTAGTTTAAAACAAGTTAAGGTATAGCTAACACTAGACTATACTACATTAACTCTCAACATTCTTGTTATTCTCCACATTTCCTTTAATGCAGATTTATTTCTTCGTTAACAAGAATTCGGTTTACTGGCGGCGCAGAGTTTTAATTCTTACAAATTCGACAACCGATAATGAAAATGAAAAGAAATAAACAAAAATGCAAGATAACAACGAGAAGGTTAACCATCAATCATCATCAATTAACAATAACAACAGAGAACTACAACGAAACCGTAGAAAAGTAAATTTTCTTATGTTTAAAGGTGTATATGTTTTTATAAATCGAATAAAAACCAAAGGCGCTGAAAGACAGCTGCACACAAACCAACGTCCAACAGAAGGACTTGCATTGAATGAGCGAGTGAAGCGAGCGTACAAAAAAACCAACGTATGCCAAAGTATCACGAATTGGAAAACAAAAACTTACTCGTTTTATATTTAAAGTAAGGCTTAACTGATCCGAAGTCAAAACAACAAAGGAACACAAAAAAAACTTCCTGTAAAGTTTCGGATACCGGAGTATTGCTGTACTGTTAATCCACGTGAAACTTTATTCTGCTTTCAACCGTTATACACGTAAATAAAATTAAAACCAGAGCCCAACTTTCAAAAATGTTGACTCCTTAACAAAGAAGAAAATAGCGAATGGCTACACACTCGACTAGTTTCTGGATTACATTTTTCAGTAATCTTCAATCAAATTCTCTCCTTTTCGTCCGTTATATACCCTACGGATGATACATACCATTTTTCAAGATTTTCGAGCACTTTGCCGGACCTGGAATGTCAGTATTATTTTCCACGACATTTCTAGGTTTACAAGGATTCCTACGAACCGTGAATTACCTGTTGGGCTGTGTTAAGCACACTAAGACGATAAGTTTTGAACGATTTTTAAGCGATGTCCTTTATAGGTTAGTAAAATGCACCAATCATTTACTGAACTGTCGTGAACAACAGTAAAAGTTGGTAAAACATTTGAATAGCCTACAGCAGTAATGTTTCACGTGGACTATAGACAGGACAACGCTTTTTGGCCAATATTTTTCCAGGTCTTTTTCCCGGCTTTTTCAAAGCCACGACCAACTTTAATTATTCAAGGCCGCATTCAGTCAGGTGCCGATAATGGTACCGTATTTTGAAGTTCATCTAGACGATTTTCTTAATAGCTTAGATGTTAAAGCTTATGTTAAAATTTGCGCTGTGTATCACAAGTTTATTTTCGAATGCATATACCCAACGTAGTCAACATGGAGACAAAGACAAGTAAGTGTACGTTGGGTTTGTTTATTTAATTCTATAATTGCCACTAATTTATCGTCACACATTTAACTACTGGAATTTTTAAAAAATATAATCCTATACGTAACAAACATGTCATTTTCTTCCTTCGCATCCTGAAGTAACAATGATTTAAAATGTGGTGCTATGGAAATGGCAAGTAACGATCAAAAATCCCATCCTCACTTGTCACATCACTAGCAGGCCAGAGGTCTGATTTCCTTAGGATCGTTTTATTAATTATTTTTATTTTTGTGAAATGGTTTTTTTTAGTTTTTTTATGGATTGTAAAGTGTTTAACTTGACTTTGTCTTCTTAGCTGTATTGTTTTCTATTGCTTGATAACAAAGCGGGGATTGCTTCAAAACGTCGCAAATTGTCTTTTCTGTGCACTGATTTGGCTTTATATATTTGGTAGTTACTTTTTGTGCATGTAATATGTCATTTAACAGCAAGTCAAGTACATGCTTTTTTTTTTACGCAATATTGAAGCAAACTTTACATGAGGCAAATTTAAGCCAAGAAAATTTTTAAGGACGTTCCAGCCTTTCTGTATTATTTCATGCAATTCAAGGCTTTTCAAGGCTTTCAATTTTTTTTCTTCAATATTTAAGCTCTTTCCCAGAATTAAAGGTCCCATACGACCCCTGACAACAATTCTGTGGTATCCGAAACCCTACAGGAAAGTTTATCAATGTTCCTTTACAATTTTGACTTTGGATAAGTTGAGCCTTACCTTAAACATCAAACGAGTGCGTTTTTGTTTTCTAATTAGTAAATCGTCTTATAAGGTTTGACCTACGTCACCCATATTAAAGATGGAATTTCGATGCTTAATATCTCCGCCGTCGTTCAGTATTTTCCCCTCGAGGTTGGTATATGTATAGGCTTCTTTATACTTGGGCAATACTTAGGCCTACATCAACATTTATCAACCAACGAAAGAAGGAATATAATATTGCAAACTAAAACGTCAAGTGAGGCGTTACAAAAAGGGTTATATGATTGAAGTTTGACTTTACTTGCTAAAATGTACATGGACAAAATTATGTTTTTTATTTAAATAATCAAACGTACAATCAGAAAATTGTTTAAGTGGTGTTTAAGTGGTGCTGTTTAAGTGGTGTTGTGCTTTACGAATTAAAATTATTTTTAAAAAACAACAGCAATTAAACATAAGCAATTTTCTGATTGTACGTTTGAGCATTTAAATTAAATATCACCAATTTTTATCCGTGTACACTTTAGCAAGTAAAGTCAAACTTCAATCACATAATCCTTTTTTAACGGCACACTTGACGTTTTTGTTTGTAATCCGTGTGCTTTTTTTATGCCGTGGGCTAATGTGGACTAAAAACTGGAAAACTGGAATTAATGCTATTTTAAATTTGCTGGAGTGAGGGTTTCACATAAATACTATCGCCGATTATTAGCCCAATAAACTAAATCATAATAAGGAGTATACTAAAGTTACGATTTTCTTTAGTCTGTTCAAGAAACGATTTACAATTATATTTTCATAAGGAGTTCACAATCAATACTTGCACTAAAACAAAACTGTAAAACTACCATAAGGGGTGATATCATACAAAAACCCCATAAGGGTAAAGGGGCCCGCAAGTTTTTACCATAAAAAGTAGTGATATCAGAGCCAAAATCGTTGCCACCAAGTCTGTGGTCCGAACCGTGATTACTCAAGCTTAACTGAATAATACTTTGGACGTTAAATGAAAACTTGAAGATTGATACCACTAGTTGCAATCTACTAGTTTTCATTTAACCTTCGAATTATTAGTAGGTGCGATTAACTTGGCTAATAGAATTAACTTTGGCGGCCTTTCCCTGGTTGAATGATATCACTCACTTTCAAAGACCGACTCTTTTTGGAAACTTGGCGGCTTCTCTTACACCAGATTTGGTTTAGGGTGGATTGTGACTACGTCCAATTCACGAAAAACAAACAAAATGTCAAAATAATACCAAAAACTAGTAAAGAGGCCACCACGTGCACGATGAATGGACCTGGCGTTTGCTGAGTGGCATTGTTCCCAAATTACAATGGTTAAAACAATGTAAAACAATAAAACTGATGGTTCAAGGTTCCGTAACTCCGGATTGGCTCCACCAATTGAAAAACGTGGTTTTTTGAGGATGATGGCCAATGAAATTTCTGGTTTAGATCACGTTTCAGATTTTAGGTAGGTGCAGTAGTTTTTTTTAAACGATTGAAAACAAGACCAAGACCAACCACAAGTGAACAGTTTTCAAATTTACGTGTGGCTCCCTACTTCTACTCTTGCACAGAACAGCATAATTTTTTGGTATGAATATAGCTTCCATACTTATCTACTACCTGGGCCAAGTTTCGTCGAAAAGTATTGAATAGAAACGAAGATATTAATTTTTTTTTAGTGATGCTGGAGTAAGGATTTCAATCATATGCTACATCTGAGTATTATATACGCGGACGTGTGATAGAAGGGTGTGGGTAAAAGGAAAAGAACCCATCAAGTTTTCGCAATATAAAGCAGTGATAGCAGGCAGCCAAATAAAATAAAATATCAAATACGAAACCATAGTGGACAATAGTGAAAAAAAAATCAAATAGTGAAAAACCTGGTAAACCCAAAAGAAGATATATTATACAAAATGACATGGGCAAAGGAAAAATGACCCATCAAGTTTTCGCAATATAAAGTAGTGATATCAAGACAGCCGAAATGGGAAAATAAGTATTTCAAAATAATAAATAATAAGTATTTCAAGTAAGATATGGTACCAAAGAACAATAGTAAAAAAAAGGTAAATAGTGAAAAACCAACAGCACATAAGGTACACAGACAGGAAAGAAGTTTTTACGTAGTTTCAGAAATTCCACACGTCACAGGCTCAAAATCACATCGAGCCCGTAACCAACATATTTGCAAAATTAATCAATGTATAATGCAACGCAGAGTTAATAACATGATGAATTTAATTAAGTGCATGTATAACCTACAACGACGACGTAAAGATGTCACTGACACATTGACTGATTTTGAAAGAAAATGTTTTATTATGGAAAATATGGTACAAAATTCAATAGTTGTAAAGAGATTGTCCCGCCCAACTCAAATATTTAAGTACCAATTGAAACAGACAGGTAAAGGCATTCAATTTGTTTGATTTGAATTCTTGATACCACTGCACGACGAACTATTGAAGCATTTGTCCGAAATTGGAGTGAGTGACGGGCTTGTGATTTGAACCTGTGAAGTGTGGAAGTTCTTTGAACCCGTAAAAACCTCTTTCTTATGTGTAACTTATGTGCTGTGAATTTTGTCACTAGAATTTAAAACCATTCGAAAACAAAACGAACTCGTTTATGCTTAAAGTTAGGTTTATGTGATCCCAAGTCAAAGCAGCAAAGGAACACAAATAAACTTTTTTGTCAGATTTCAGATACTGCAGTGTCGCTGTACTGTTTAGTCCACGTGAAACCTTACTGCTGTAGTCAAATGTTTTTATCAGTTTTACTTTTCCACACGATACATCAGCTAATGATTGGTACATTCTGCTTGACTAAACCACTTCATTGGAAATTGTTTAAAAGCTAATCGTCTTAGTGTGCTTGGCACATCACTACAGCCAATTCAGAGTTCGTGTGAGTCCTTGAAAACCTGGAAATGTCCTGGAAAGTATTAATGAAATTCCATGCCTGGGAACGTGCTTGAAAATCTTGTAAAATGATATATGTAATCGTCACTACAGGGTGATGAGCGGAAAGTAGACGACATGACTGAAGAATACTATATTTCGCCAAGAAATTAGTTGAATGTGTAGGTATGGACCTTTATTCTTTCTTTGTTTGGGCACGAGAAGTTTTGAAGTTTGGACTATGACTAACATTGTATTTACGTGTAATAATGGTTGGATACAGCAATAAGGTTTCACGTGAAATAAACAGTACACCAACACTGCAGTATCTGAAACTTTACAGGAAAGTGTACTTGTATTTCTTTGCTGTTTTCACTTCGGATCAGTTAAACCTTACCTTAAGCCTCAAACGAGTTCGTCTTTGTTTTCTAACTCGTGTTACGTTGGCGTAACATGCAGTTTAGGTTAGCTTGTTTTATTGTTTTGCATCTTTATCAATTACGGTTTCCTTGAAAGATACACTTTGGTATGGTATCGATGTTCGTTAAACTTCACCTTAAGCATCAAATGAGTTAGTTTTTGTTTTCTAGTTAGTGATACTTTGACATACACAGGAAACAACCCTTAAGCGAACCAATATGGAAACAAACCCTTTAATCATCCGTCTACGTCTTGCAGTTGTCGTTTGCTGATTAGCATTGTTGCATAATAACAATGTTGAAAACAGTGTAAAACAACCATTCTGGTCGTTTAGAGCACCCTAATCCCTGAACCACTTGACCAATTAGAAAAGGCCTTATGGAAAGAGCACATCTACAGAGCCATGCCTGTAAAATGAGATAAGTAGCCTACCAGCTTTATAGGACAAATAGTTTGATCTGCACAGAGCGTAGTAGAAGCGTGACGTACCACAACAAGAACAAGAAGCCAAAAATGAATTTCATGGCTTCAGCTCAGGTCCACATCTCGGATTTACTTCGCCGGATTTTAATGAATTTTTGTATGCTTGTTACGAATACCACAAAACTTACATACCAAATTTAATCGAAAAATATTCACAGACGGCATAGATAGCTGGCTATTAAGCATAAAAATTTTGGCTTTAACATGGAAGAGTTTGAGGTCAAACATTACAATAAAGATTAGTGCCTTTATTAGTAAACCTTATTCCTTTAAAAACAAAAACGAACTCGTTTGATGCTTCAGGTAAGATTTAACTAATCCGAAGTCAAAACAGCAAAGGAACACAAATCAACTTTCCTGTAAGGTTTCAGATACTGAACTGTTTAGTCCACGTGAAACCTTACTGCTGTATTCAAATGTTTTAACCATTTGTACTTTTTCACACGATAGATTAGCTATTGATTGGTCCATCCTACTTGGCTGGAATTACATCGCTGTAAAATGTTTAAAAAACTAATCGTCTTAGTGCACTTAGCACAGCTCTACACGTAATTCAGGATTTGTGCGATTCCTTGAAGACCTGGATATGTCCTGGAAAGTAATAATGAAATTCCATACCTGGAAACGTGTTTGAAAATCTTGAAAAATGATATATGTATCATCAGTAGGGTGATGAATGGAAAGTAGACGACGTGACACTGAAACACTGAAAAACTTTAACCAAAAAAGTAGTCGGGTGTGTAGCTTTACTTTATTCTTCGTTTGTTTGGGCATGAACAGTTTGACAATTGGGCTTGGCTTTAATAATTGTATTGACGTGTATAATATCAGTTAGACGATGGCGTTCGGCAACAATAAGGTAAGACTTTCCCTGTTTACCCGAGTGGCGAAACCACGAGGACAATAAAGCGAAAGTCTTACTGCATTGTTACCGAACGCCATTGTCTAACATATTTGTACAACGACGGTTTGAATCTTTAGTGAACGAGCCATTGTTGCAATAAAGCGACAGTATTAGCGCATTGTTGCCGAACCATCGTCGAACATATTTGTGCAACAACGATTTGCATTGATAGCATAACAAGACATTGTTGGCGAGAATGTTCTTTGCACCACTCCGTTTTTAAAACTATGTGCAATAAATATGCCTGTATTTGTTTATTTTAATACATTTTAACTCTTCCTTCGGGTCTTTCTTCAGTTGCAATAAATGTATTATTTTGGAAACATTGCTATGTATTAGAATATTCGTCCGTTATGAGCATATTCGAATGGGATATTTTCCATTCGAATATTCGCAAAAAAATTCAATGTCGTTTTACTTTTTTTTTTAGTTAGTTATTAAGTTTTTCTGTTGGCTTCTCGAGTCCCAGTCAGTCCGCACTATGTTTTTTTCTGGTCCCCTTTCCTGCCCAACCAATTTGTGATGGGAATGATCCATGCATTTTGGATTGCTCGCTTGAAACTAGGGGGGGGGGGGGGAATCCGCGCAGCAGTTCTTTCTAAAACATTTAAGAACTAAAGAATGGGAACGTCAACCGGGGCTATGGCTGCCAGTTGATAGATGACATCAACTTCGATATCATACGTAAAAAGAAAGACACCTTGGTGAATTATGTTAATTCCGTATAGTACTGCAGTTAGCAATTTAGCATTTTTTTCTGTGTATTCCAAGTTGCCTTGTCTAGTATGTTAAATTAAACTTGTGGTTATATTTCGAATGCTTGCATTGCCAACAGACTAAATAAAACTTAGGTAATTAATGAAGACGTATTTTTGGGGGGGAGGGGGTTGCGGGGAGATTCGGCCTAATCATGACAACAAAAATTTGAAGGAATATACGAGTATTCGAATATATTTTTGCGAATATTCGAATATGCTTTTTCCCTATTCGTCCGACCCCTAACGTAAACATTACTAGCGGTAGTAGATTTACATATACATAAGTAAGAACCAAAGGCCTTCGTTTTCTTACTTACGTAAGTAAGAACCCCACGCCTGCATTTTCTATGCCTAGAATTATTTTTCTTATTTAAAAAAATAAAAGTTATAATTTAAAGTGTGAAATAGTTTAATACTACTTTAGAAACTATTTGGGTACGTAAACAAGAACAGCGATTGTATTTTCACTACTTAAAAAAGATACAAAGACCTTCGTTTTCTTACTTTAGTAGGTAAGAAACCAACGCCAATATGGAAACAAACTCTTTAATCGTCTTGACATTGTTGCATAATAAGAATGTTTAAAACAATGTAAAACAATCAATCTGGTCGTTTAGCGCTCCCACGAATGGCCACGGGCCGGGGCCCCGAATAAAGAATCACTCTCTTTCTCCCTAACCCCTGAACCACTTGACCAATTAGAAAAGGCCTTATTTAAAGGGCACATCTACTGAGAAATACGTGTAAAATGAGCTAAGAACCAGCTTTATAGGACAAATAGTTTGATTTGTAGAGAGCGTAGTAGCCTAGAAATGTGTCGTACCAACAAGCACAAGAAGCCAAAAATGAAACTCACGATTCCAGCTCAAGTCTAGATCTCCGAAGTGACAAATCGGAAAAAAATAAAAGTTGGTACACATGTTCACCAAGTTCAACAAAGCTTGTATACTAAATTTGAGAGGAAATTATTGAAAGACAGCAGAGAAATCAGCAGAGAAATCAGCATCGAACTTTCGGCTTTAACGTGGGAGGTTCAGGTCAAACCTTACAGTAACGTTTTTGTTACCGTCTTAACTAATAAAGTACGTACGTACGTACGTAGTTGGTTTGGGATTTTAATTAATGTCTGGTTGTAGGTCTGGACCTAGGCTGGAATCGCGAGAAGCTGGTTCTTAGCTCATTTTTACAGAGACAATTCAGATGATGCGCCCCTTTCCAACAGCCATTTCAATTGGTTGTGCCGTTAGGGGGTTACGGGGCTCTAAACGAGCAGTTTTGTTGTTGCGTATTGTCTTAAACTTTGTTAAATAACCAACAATCCCAATCAGGTAAGCTAATGAAATTAGGAAAAGAGCACATTGTCAACAATGTACACAGCCAGAGAGTTGAGTTAGGTTTATTGAGAGCGCTAATCCCTTTCCATCTGGGATTTCCTGCCTTGACGAGAGGGACAATTTATCTAGAGAAAGCCAAGCTTAATTGTCCTCTTAATAGCCGGTTATTAAGAAACAATACAATCTGTACTAACTATCAAAAAGCAACGATGTATTCATTGCCTTTTGCTTAGCATAGTACAGATGGTTGTGAAAATGTGACCAAACCGTCTTTACCCGAGGACATGATCAGGATTCACGAAAATGCTTTAAAACCGTTCATCAGCCCTCCTACTGGGGTTAGGCCTCAACTAATACAGCCATAGATTGGACGACAAAAAAACATCAATAAAAATCATCTTCAAACCAAAAATACTTTCGCTAAACGGCTTTCAAAAGACCAACATACATGCCGTAAGGGTGAAAACATCGTATTTGTGGGCCTGTAAAACTTTTTTACCTGAATCTTTCTGCATGTGCTCCCGAGTTTGTTTACATGACATCTACCGCGTGCTCAACAACTTTGTGACCCGATTTCACGATTTTATATTTAAGTATTTAAGAGCTATTTTGGCCGTCATTAATCGGTTTATGTAAATTTGTGATCTTTATTCACGGAAAGAAAATACAGCTTGACTGAGAGTTGAAAAAATTCTTTTCCCTGTTGATTTGTTTTCCGGAAAAATCCGACGCTGTACCTGTAGAGTTTCTTTCCTCTACGGGAATCGGTGTAGCCCTCAGAACACTCCCCAAGCTTGACTCATTAATGATGGGCTTACTATTTCAAAGTATTCTTAAAATAATGGTCTTTTACGGAGACAGAAACCTGAATTACACAATGGAAACAACCACAGTTAAACACGTTTAATAAATAATTAATTTACTTTCCGAAGAAATCCAAAAATTACCAAAACACTAAACACCGGGGGGGGGGGGGAGAGAATTAATACAGATGCCACAGCATACTAAATGGGTTAAGTAAAAAAAAATAACAAGCCATCAGATTCCCAGGTATCCCACATGAGATTCAGCCGTTCTGACCGTAAGACTACCAGAACATTACTTTAGTGTGAGACAAGTGCTCGTTTGTTGACTTCAGTTGTCAAAACTGTATTTTTTTAGCAATTAATAAAAAAGAATCCAGGTTTGATTTGAATAGTTATAAAACGGTAATGAATTAAAAAAAGTATACAATATTTTCAGCTGAATTACAAGCTGAACGGCAAAGCGGCAAAGCGAATTCAATTGCTTTTTTAGTGGCACTCACGCACAGCTAGGAAATTTGTTAAAATTTCGTAATTAAATGCGTCATTTCCATTATTACATTATTGTTTGCTTGAATAAAGTTAGTTGAATTGAGGCGAAATTCATGAAACAAATATGCAAACAAAGGCAAAAATTCCATATTGATATGGTTTTGGGTTGTGCCAAGCAATGCCCTCGTTAACACAGACTATCGAAGACAGACTATCAAAAACAGGTTTACATGCAATCGAAAACAGACTTTCGAAGACAGGTTTACATGCAACCAAAACAGACTATCGAAGACAGGTTTACATGCAACCAAAAACAGACTATCGAAGACAGGTTTACACGCAATCGAAAACAGACTAACGAAGACAGGTTTACACGCAATCGAAAACAGACTATTGAAGACAGGTTTACACGTAGTTGAAAACAGACTATCGAAAACAGCTTTACGCGCAATCGAAAACAGACTATCGAAGGCAAGTTTACACGTAATAGAAAACATTCTATCGAAGACATGTTTCATGCAATCGAAAACAGAATATTGAAGACAGGTTTACACGTAATCGAAAACAGACTATAGACTGCTCTGGCACATCGCCGTCTGGCTTTTGTGAAACGTTGCTTCGCAAAATCTTCTGTTGCTAATATGGTCTGCGCCTTTAAGGTGTATGTTTGTCCAATGCTGGCCCAGTATGCAAGCCCAGTTTGGTTACCGCACCTCCTTAAAGACATTGATTGTATTGAGGCGGTGCAACGACAATTCACACGTGGTATACCCGGTCTCCAGGAACTCTCTCATGTTGATCGCCTGTCCCGGCTTGGCCTACAGTCCTTGGATATATGCTGTCTCTGGACAGATTTAACTCTGACTTTTAAAATTGTTAGGGGTTTTGTTGTCTATCGACGTTCCACTTTTTGATTCTTCTACGTCTACCCGTACTCGAGGTCACTCCCTAAAGCTTTCTGGTGGTATTCCACATACTAAGATTAGAAAAAATTTCTTCGCTCATCGAGAGATCAAGCCATGGAACTCGCTTGGTGAGGACACAGTGTCCGCACCCTCCGTCTCTGCCTTCAGACGCTTGGTCACCAGGCAACCCCTCCATAAATTTCTAAAACGAGCATACTAACATAACCATCTTCAGGAATGGCGTTAGTGACCACAAGCTCTGCCAGTCTCCTTGTCCTTCGGGCTAAACTGATTATTATTATTATTATTATTATTAGTATATAGAAGACCGAATTCCAATAAGAATGATTTCATAAAAGAAATAAAAAAAATTGTTGATAACTAATAATGATAAGGACAATAAACAAATTATAATCGGAGATATGAACATTAACATATTAGATAAGCACTTAACCTTAAATGAATACGATAAAATTATAGCTGTTAAATATCTTAACACTTTAGCTGAAAATGGGTTCGACTGTAAAATAAATAGCACGACTAGGAGTGAAATAAGAGATCACAAACTGGTTGAATCATGCATTGACCACATTTTTGTGAAAAATAAATTACAAAAGAAAGTAAGTGGAGTGATTAAACAAAAAATTGCTGATCATTTCTTTACGTTTGTTTCCCTTGGGAAGTATGAAGATATACAAATTGTTGAAAAGGAAGATAAAAACTTGATGATAATGAATTAGATAATGATATAAATAAAACAATTTATGATGATGAAAATATTATAAGACAGATTGAAGACACAAATTGGGAGGAACTTTTAAATGATCTTGATGAACCAGATAGATTATATAATTTGATTATTGGTAAGCTAAATGATATTTATGATGTGAATACAACAGAAAAAAGAAACACAAGAAATAGGAACAAAAAAAAGGAATTTAAAAAGAATCCACATCTTATAAAACTTATAAACCAAAAAAATAAACTGTGGCAGAAAATTAGAAATAAAAGTGCTAACCAAGGAAATATAAATAATGAATACAAAAAACTAAAAAAAACTAGTGGCTAAAGAAATTAAAAATGAGAAATTTAAATATTATGAAAAAGAAATAAATAATAGCAAAAATAAAATTAAAACAATGTGGCAAAAGATTAATGAAATCACAGGATGTAATAGGTATGATAATAATGATATAAGTATCATTAAGGCATTTAAAAATATGGAATTAACGGAAATTTGTGAAAAATTTAATATACATTATGGCTCGATAATTAACAAAATCGGTATAAAATATGCTGAAATTAAAAGGAAAATAATGGATTTGGAACAAATCAATGAAAACGGAACCATAAATGATAATACAATGGGAATATTAAATTTCACAAAAAGTGAAATAAAAGCAGCCATAAGTGAAATAAAAATTAAAAATGCAGTTGGATATGATGGATTACTAGCTAAGCATATTCTTAGTACCAATGCTGCGTTGTGTTTTATTGATAAATTAGCTGCTAGTATAATAAACTGTGAAAAATGGCCGGAAAACTGTAAGATACAAATTATCAGGCCAATTTACAAAAGAGGGCAAAAAAATGAAATGATTAACTATAGACCAATATCTCTGTTACCTGTAACAGACAAAGTCTTAGAGAAGCTATTTAATAACAGAATCTTAAATTTTCTAGAAAAACATAATCTATTTTCAAAAAATCAGTATGGATTTATGAAACAAAAAAATACAATGGATGCAATAGGACAAATTAATGACTGTGTAAGCCAAGCACTCGATCAAGGCAAATAAGTGGAAATTGTATTTATTGACTTGCAAAAAGCATTTGATACTGTAAATCATGATATACTAATAAAAAAATGTAACAAAATGGGAATACGAGGTAAAATGGAGAATATTATGATGCGCTACTTGGATAAAAGGAAAATATGCTGTAAAATAAAAAATATGAGAAGTAATTTGGCAGATATGAAAGTTGGTGCACCACAAGGTTCCAATTTGGGGCCACTATTATTCCTGATTCATATAAATGAAATTGCAAGAATTCTCAAATTCTCTGAAATCGTTTTATTTGCAGACGATATAGCTTTGATATCGATTCACTATGATCAAAAAACTATGATAGCAAACTTACAAAAAGATATAAATAATGTGCAAAAAAGGTTATTACAAAATGATTTATTTATTAATGAAAATAAAACTGAATGGATGATAATAAGAACAGCGCATATGAAAGAAAATATGAAGAATAATGAAATATATTTATATACAAATAACTGTAATAAATTTAAAATTAACAAAGAATGTATTACTTGTAATGATACCTGTGTAAAAATAAAAAGGGTGCATAAATTTAAATATTTGGGAATAACATTAGACAGCAGGTGGACTTTTAATGAACACATAAATACCTTAATTAAAAAAATACGAGGAATGCTGCCTAAATTGTACGCTATTAAGGAGATAGTAAATAAAAAAAAATCTGAAAACAATTTATCATGCATGGATTGAAGCACACTTGCGTTATGGTATTGATATATATGGAAACACTAATAATTATATGTTGAAAAGATTACAAAGCATACAAAATAAGGTGATAAAAATACTTTTCAAAAATAATGAAACAAAATTAGCAACTTCTGAAATCAAAACAAATAATGGAATTTTAAATATTGAAAATTTAATGAAATCAATAATAATTAAAAAGTACTATTTTAAACAAAATTTCCTTAAAATATACTAAAGCCAACGAAGACGGAACTTAGAGGTAAAAAAAGAAAATACATATTACCTAAAATTAGAAATGAATATGGGAAAAAAACTCAGCATATTATTTAGCAAATATATTTAATAAACTACCAATTGGTTTGATAATCTGTACGACATATAGTGAACTAAACAGAATCATAAAGAACCCATTAACATATGAATTGAAAGACGTATAAAGAATTATGCTTACAAATTGTTGTATTGAATATACATTGACGTCGGGCAGATGACCGGGTGCGGTTAACGCTCGCTAAATCCTTTGACATTGAAAATATTGCTTAATGGAATATTCAAACAATCGTAACGAATAATAATCAAAATTAGGGCATATCTAAAGGTGATAAATATTGTGTATCTGTTAGACAAGCACAAACAATGCTGAAATAAAGCATTCGTGACTTGACTATTAATCATTTTTTGTTGTTGATTGTTATGATTTTATAGGCTGTATCCATTAGTATTGTATAATCAACTTGTAATTTGTAATAAAAAAATTATATATATTATATTATTATTATTATTATTATTATTATTAGAAAACATGTTTACGCGCAATCGAACACAGACTATCGAAGGCAAGTTTACACGCAATCGAAAACAGACTATCAAAGACATGCTTATATGCAATCGAAAACAGACTATCGAAGACATGTTTACATGCAATCGAAAACAGAATATTGAAGACAGGTTCAAACGCAATCGAAATCAGACTATCGAAGACTGGTTTACACGCAATCAAAAATAGACTATCAAAGACTGGTTTACATGCAAGGCCATATTAAATAGCCAGCGTGTATAGATAAAATCTTGTATATTGACTTATTTGCTAAATGTTGACATTTCTGAATGCCTACATATTCTTAATATCAAGGAAGCATAGTTATTCTTCTGCTATCAATGCTTGAGCTACTGGCCTACTGTGTGGTTTTGCTTTTTTTTTTTTTTAATTCTTTTAGCGCATTTAGAATTGACGCAGACAGTCTACATAAAACCTGGCACGAATTAACAGAAAAGAGTGAAAGAAAGAGGAAGCAAAAATTTTGAACTATTTTGTTTTGTAATTGCCACCTAGTGTACAACCAAACATTACTTCATCAGCTCGTTTTTAGAACGTCATTTAATTAAATAAAACTGGATCGGAGTACTTTGGTACTGGTCTAGAAAAACAACATGGTAGAAATGTGCTCAAAATTGAACACCATAAAACTTCCACCCTAATTGCACATGCAATGTTATACCTTCCCTTAAAATGGTGTGGTATAATTTTTAGTACTTCTTTCGTCTCCAGCCAATGTCTGAGTTAAAATTTAGGGAAATAAACCAAATGGACAACTATTAACTCCAGAAAAAGCTTTTCTTTAGGTGTAGTGGACGGGAGGGTACGAGCAGACTCTTCCACAAGGTTGATGCATTTTGTAATGCAAAAATTTGCCAAAACATTCGCTGTCATTCATCAAACCTTGGCATAGAGACTTGATTTTGCCCAAAACAAACCACTGAGCTATCATCCCGTGAAAATAATAATTAATCTTTTTTAAAAGCGGTGGCTGCGTTTTGCACCACTCAAATTCTTCCCCAGTAGTTTGACTTACTGGCCCAGAGACCCAGTGACCCTAAGACCTGAATGACACTGTAACCCAATGACCCAGAGAAAACCACTGATTCGGCCTCAGCCAACCTTATTCAGTGTAAATAACCCATTAACTGAGTTTTTTCCTAAATAAAGAAATCACAAGGTGAAGACTAACGTAGCTAGTTCTGTTTCTGAGCAACGCTAATTAATAGAAAAGCTTGAATTAGCATTCAATAACATCATTATAAATAATACAATACAATTTGTTATCCAAAACCAGAAAGTCGCATTTAGAGTCAAAGATTTGTACACAAAAACTGACTGCCTTGTATTAGCTTCCCAAATAGTTTTACCTCCTCTTTTTTTTTCAGAATTCTGAATAACAGGGTATGAAAGTATCACAAATATTACAATACAAAACGAGCTCATTTGATGTTTAAGGTAAGGATTAACTGAAACAAAGTCAAAACAGCAGCGGAAGATTAAAGGAATGCTTCAGATACCACAATATTGCTGAAGTGCTAAATCCACGTGAAATCTTACTGCTGTCCTCAACCATTGCAACCACCAAAACAAAATGTTTCAAATGTCCGTAACGGCTTTTACAACTGAAAGGAGGCGACCTGACTAAAGAAAACTGGAAAAAAAAACGGGTAAGGTGTGTTTTGCTATAAAGGCCTACGCATGTAGGATGTCTGATTCTCGTTAATTCCATGCTACATGGTTTTAAATTTTAATCAATATAAGAAATGTATTCAGTAATCTAAGCAATAGGAAACAAAGCTGTTTTATATTATTATTTCTTTGTATTTAGGCGTCAAAAGATTTGAAAATTGGGCACCATTTTAATCTGCTTTGTATTGAAACCTGACGTAGCAATACATTAAATAACAATTGGTTTTCTTTTTCCAATATTGGCAGTGTTTGTCTTTTTGGTGGTTGAAATGATTAACGATAGCAGTAAGATTTCACGGTGGACTTAACACTTCAGCAACACTGTGGTAACCGAAACCTTACAGGAAAGCTTATTCTTGTTCCTTTGCTGTTTTGACTTTGGTTCAGTTAAACCTTACCTTAACGTCAAACGAGTTTGTGTTTGTTTTCTAATTGATAAATGAGAAACAAATTTTTCTAACTGAGAAACAAAACTTTGTATTAATGAGAAACAAACAAATTCACTTAAACGCCATGGTATTCAAGCTTTACTATTGTTTACGCCGTGTTCCCACCAGTCGGTTTGGTCGCATCTGTTTCTGAATTTCTTTTAGATTTATGAGAAGTTTCACTTACAAGAATTTAGTTCAAGTTTTGAATTTCACGAAACTTACTTTGATTACAACCAAAAATCCCCAACACAGCCTTTTCACGGTACAAATTTATTGTAACTTTCGGCAGCCAAGCTACTAATGTCAACAACCGCCAAAACACTAACAAAACAAATCACATATAACGGTCAATTGGTTGACCGTTATGTCTTGTGGTTTGTTTTGGTGGTGTTGTTGAGTGTGAATGGAAACTTGGCTGTCGAAAGCTCCACAGAATAAATTTATACTGTTAAAGGGCTGTGTTGATTAAGATTTGGATTTATTCGAGATTTATAAATTACTTAATCGTCTTTCTGCCTTGGTTGACTTTCAAGTATAGATACAGATAATGATCATTTGGCTTTCCATCCTGTTGTTAGCCACAAAGTAGAAATACAGTTTATACAACCGTAATTCTAGCTTAATCAAATAAAACATTCGATTGTATGGTTTAAGTAAACCTATGATTATTATTGTCAGGTTGCGTCTTGACAGTTAAATTTTTAGATGCCTTACACAGAATATTTTGGAATGCATTTTAATTGAAATGGCATTAACCCTAGAAACACAGTCGACCCTGTAAAAGGCCACAGCCAGCCTTTGTTTTACGTGTCGTATGTGCGTTGGTTAGAGACTGGATTCGAACCGGTGTTTACTTCGTTTAGAGGCTAGGACTCCGACCAGATTGGGATGCTGCTGCTCGCGTTGGTCAGGGTTTCCAATTAGGACCCCTTACAAAGCTCGAGTTGCGCGTTCGACTTCAAAATCTGGCCGGTTCCTTTCATATGGTATGTGATCAACTATTGGCATGCCAGACATATCCATTCCAAAAAAGAAAACAAAATCTACCAGTTTTCGGCAGTCACATACTACCAAAACGAACATTTCCAGTTAGTCTGGTGAGATACTGTAGCCCAATTTACTGATGGATGGTAAGAGGGGGGATAACAAGTCATCAACGACGTTGACTTGATTCTATGTCCTTCTGTTTACACGTCGGATGCACTAGCAGTGCTCAAAATGGGTTAACAGTTATTTTATTTCTATTTTGACAATATGTATCTCCCTAAAACAGGGCTAGAAACCTTTTTCGCCTGTAGACCAGACCTAGAAAAACGTAGAAGAGACAGGCCCTAAACGAGTGTTACGCTGTAAAATAGCTACTGTGTAGTTAACTTCTTTCTAAGTAGTCGTTATACTATGCAAAATATACATGACCTTTTGCGGTCGTCTAATTCGTTCGGCTGTGAATGAAAGAATCTAATTTCTACGCAGGGTTTTGTTCACGAATCTGCGTACTATATTGTGTTAGTCAGCATGATAAAATTACAACGTGGGTAGGATACGACAGTTTTCCTTGATACGCTGTGGCGGGCCGGAATTAAAGGGTCCAAGGGCAGTACGGCCAGCGGGGCGCGGTCCCCTTGCCTCCCCTAAAGTATGACATTTTCAACAGCTTGTTGATAATTAGTCTAATTATCCTAATGAGCCCAATTATACGGTTGTAACTTATACTTTTTACATTGCATGTTGGTATACTAGTGTATTATTTCACCCGTCAGGTATTTGTTGACTTCCACCTACTTCGTGTTTGAATTGGTGTTGCGGATTTGCCTATTTTTTTGGGTGGTTTGTCGTATTGTTGTTATTAGGTAAGATGAGGTTAGGTCATTTGCCTTGGCTTTAATTTCACCGGGCAAGAATGAGTTTCGTGTGGAGAAACAGATCTTTTCGTGGGGCTACGTCAAAATTCTGGCTGGTGGAATAATAGACAAGTATTGTTACTCTCATATTTACAAATCGTTATTTCTATTGTCTTACCTTGAAAAGGGTATCCGGCAAACAAGGGTCGAATATTCAAAGCGCCAGACACGGCCATGCTTGTTTTTTGGCGTTGGATTGCTAGCTGGCCAGGTGTGCGACTCGCATACGATAGAAGGAGGCGTCCAGACAGGTAGGAAGGCCACAGCTCACCTCACTTCCTCGTCTATCTTTTACTCGGTCTAAATGAGCCATGACAGCAGTTCTGAGCCATGGCCACACAGCATGCTGCACGAGCCTAAATCCTTTGAACGTACCGCTCCTGCTCGCTCATTGGTTGGGCCCGTCGGCGCGTGTTAAAAAGGGGAGGTCTTTGCCCTCCAGGCAATTGCTAAGACTGGGCGTCACCGCACTTATTGCCGACCAATCACCGCGGGGCATGACACGCGCACAATGTTGAGCAGCGTGAAGTTTAGTAGCCGAGAGGAAAAAGAGTCGAGTAGCTAAGCATCATCATCTAATGATTATGACTCTAATCGGAGGCGGATTGTAAAACGCCTCTTTAAAGAGAGTGAATTGAAAGTTTGCGCAAGTAACCAGGTGCGTTCCTTTGCTTCGGTTCGGAAAAGTAATTGAAAGCAAAAAAGGTGAAATAGCTAACTAGAAAATGCAAACTCAGGATGGATACTTTACTTACCGTGGCAACAATCACAAAATACATGATTCATTTTTTTTTTCATCAGAACGTATAACAAAAAAAAAAAAAAAGTAAAGCAAACAAAAATAAATTCAGTAAATAAAATTAAAAATCAGGAGGAGAAAGAAGCTTATTTGTTTTCGAGACCATATCGAAATTAAACATTCCCGGCAAATTCTCGACGTACAAAAGTAAACTGCGTAGATTTGCTGCTCAAAATGGGCAAATTAGTGGTCAAGAAATTTGTGATCTGTTAAAGTTCCATCCAATACCTAAATAGAAATGAAAATGCAAAATTGTGCGTCCCATTTTCTCTCCCAGGTTAATTGATATTTGGGTTTATACGTTTCTTTCTAAGAAGAAAGTATAGGTTTCCGCTATTACGGTTGGTGATGCTCAACAAGAATTTTATCCTTTGTGAATTTAAAAAAAAATGTGTACGGATGGTTTTAGGCCAACCTGATTCATAGCTCTTCAGCGTTTAGTTTATAGATTTTTTTTATCAATCGTTATTATTGTAAATTCAAGGGTTCACTGCAGACTGTTAAATTCAAAACCTCTTTACTTTGTCCTTAGACATTACGCATGTATGTCATTGTTGCGTGCTTGTTGGGATTGATTACTTCTGGTGCCAAACCTTCTTCATTAAAGGATAGGTTCCCGCCAAAATAAAGAAACACTTTCCCCAAAAGGAACGCACGTGTCACGTACATAATAAAAATCACCAAAGACCAGCGTTTCATTTCTTGTATTTGTATCTTCCGAGAGTTCGAATAGAACGCCGTCATTTGTCCTAACAGTTATTAGGTAATTACGAAACAAGCCAGTAAGCAAGAGGTGGCAACTTTACGCCTCCAACCCAACGCTGTGATTCGTCCTCAACAAATCACGGTAAGTGCAGGCCACTAGTGATGCATATCACCAGGAACGATCTACAGAAGGCAAGGATCGATCTTCAACCCTCTGAACACAAATCCATCACTGCACTTTGGCCGCACTGCACACATCACCAACGCTGCACAACTCTTTTTTGCACAATTCTACAGACTTCTGCACTCCACAACACCACTCCACATCCACAACACGGCAACAGGACCACCTTAATACCAAACGGCCCCACTGGCACACCAAATACGACGCGCCAATTATACACTCTGCAGCACTCAGGAAACTCTCTATTTAACAAGCAATCCATCCACTTATGCTAACAACACACATAAGAAAGCCTTCAGAAAAACATTCTTTTCGCTCCATCCTCTCTTTTCTTGCCACCCCAAACACACCATACCACACTAAACAATCCACCTCCACCATGGTACCCCGTACGATACGCCCTTCCCAAACGCTAAGTTTCTTCCCTTTTACGTCTTATTTGCTCAGTCTTCTAATCTCTTCCGATTGTTAGCCTATTTTTTTTTCTTTTTCTGCCCCCCCCCCCCCCTCTCTGACCTTAATTTCATAATTTCTGCCTCCTTCTCCAACTTTTCTTTTTCCAAAGCTTCTCTTTTTCTCTTTAATTCATCAACTAACCTTTTCTTTCTCAATTCAAGCTTCCTAGCAAATTTCCTTTTATCTACTTCTACTTCTGCTTGATTTTTCTTCTGAACCTTTTCTCGTTCCTCTCTTTCTAATCTTAATTCTTTCACCTGCAATTTTATTTTGTTTAACTCTGCTTCAAAAGCTAACCTCTCTTTTTCGTCCTGCTTTTCTTTTAACTCCCTCTCCTTTTCTTCACTTATTACCATATTAGCCTCCTCTACAGTTTTAATAGCTTCTGCTAGATCATCCACCAACAAAGTTCCTCCCTCCAACCCACCTTTAAACATAGCCAGAATTTCATTTTTTTTGCTTAGGCGCATGCAACCCTAATTCCTCGCACACAGCTTTCAAATCAACGACAGTGTTATCACTAAGCAACTCCATTGGAAAATTACTTAATTACCTAAGTAACCAATAATAAAAAAAAATAGCACCAACACGCACAACAGTTCCCGCAAGCTTTAAACAACACTCCCCCCCCCCCCTCCCAACGCCCTAATACTAAGATGTAAAAAAGTTTGCCACTGCTAACCTGTTGCCGCGTTATGGAGACACGGTCAAGACGACTACTACATCTGCACTGATAAACCCAGGCTTGCACTGACGATGACTTCAAACGCTATTTCGCTTCATCCTCTACCAGAATCCGCCGAAAATCTTCCTCCTCACGCTACGACGCGCAGCATTATAGCCCACTTCTCGCTGATAGGAAATTGTTTTCCGTCCCTCGCCCAGTCGCAATCTTGTCTGACAGCTCAGCTTTTCCGTCTCTAGACTTGTCTTTCTTGAACAGCAGGAAACCCCTTTAATCTTCCTACCACGATGGTTGCCGCCAAAGTCGAAATTCTGCCAACGGAAGTGAACCCACTGAGTTGGAAAAGCCCACCACTGCCATCTATGTTGACTTGACCTCCAACTTTCGATGTAGCTGTCTCCCTTTACAGTGAAAGTCCGCATGCTGCAGCTTTCTGGCTTGGAAATTCACTCGTTTAAACCGTTGCCCAATGTAAATACTTTACACGTGATGCACACGTAGTTTGCTTCACCACTACCAATGTAAACACAAAGAGAGCTCCCTGACCCTTGAAATTCGAACAAATCGACGTGAAAATCCTGCTGCTTCCTTGACGTGAAAGTCCGGCTTCACCGCTGCCACCAATGTAATTTCAAGGGTTGCTAATTCAAAACGTCTTTACTTCATCCTTCGACATTACGCATTTACAAAAAGGATGAAGTAAAGAAGTTAAAAAATTAACATTTTACAAAAATTAACATTTTAACAATCTGCACATGAATCAAGAGTTTGTCCAACAAGACAGTTCGTGCAAAGAGTTCTGTCCTTGTTGCGCGCTTGTTGGGAATGATCACTTCTGGCACCAAACCTTCTTCATTTAATCCTTTAATACCCATGCCAAACTGGAGATATTTTTTAAAGTCCCATATGATAGTTGGGTCGGTCGTGGGATTCGATCCGGCATTCACTTGGTTTGGAGACGAGGATGCTGACCACTGGGCTGTTGTTGATCGCTTTACTCGGGGTCCCCGGGGCCCCCTCACAAAGCTCGCGTTGCGCTTTAGTTTTTTTCCGTTCAGTAGCCGTCCTTTTAAAGTGACGCCAGACTATAAAGGGTTAAGGACTGGTTCCCGCCAAAATAAAGAAACACATTCCCCAAATGGAATTCACGTGTCACGCACATAGCAAAAGTCGCCAAAAACCAGTGTTCCATTCCTTGCAATTGAATCTTTCGAGAGTTCGAACAGAACGCCGTAGTTGCCCTAATTACAGTTATCAGGTAATTACGAAACAAGCCAGCAAGCAAGAGATGGCAACTTTGCTTTATCAAACATAATTCAAACAGTTCAAAAGCAAAAACGAACTTGTGTCGTGTTTAAGGCAAGGTTGAAATGAACCAAAGTCAAAACGGCAAAGGAACATAAGCTTCCCTGTAAAGTCTCAGACCACCAAGTTGCTGAAGTGTGAAGTCCACGTGGAACTTTCCACTTGTCCGCAACCATTTCAACCGCCAGAAACGAAAACGCTGCAAATATTAGAAAAAAAGGAACCAACTGGTATTTAATGTATTATTACGTTAGGTTTCATTACAATACAGATTAAATTAGTGCCCAACTTTCAAATATTTGATGCCTAAGCATAGAAATAATAATATAAAACGGCTTTGTATTGTAGTGCTTAGATTATTAAGGACCGCCTTTATGTAAGCCTCAGCATGAACTCCATCTTACACGCCAAATATTGAAACCTATAGTTCCCCCATAATTGGTATGGATAAAATTGGTATTGGTCGTTACTATTTCACTGCATTAAAAATATTAATGATTGCACTCGAACCGTTTGGCCTCCACAGCATGGTCATTTCGTGTTGTTGTTGTTGTTGTTGGGACTCTTTGCTCTCACCTGGAGATCGAACCAATCAACTGATTTTCAACACTTATAGCTTAAAATATAGATGTGAAAAAAGCCTAGGGCCTTTTGACACTATTTTATAATGTATATTTCACTACAGTAGGCATATTCTTGTTGTTCTTTTTCTTGTTGGGAAAATTTGCTCTGACCTAGATATCGAACCAATGACCCAATTTTCAATTTGCATAGCTTAAAATGTAGGTACAAAGCCCAGTGCCTTTTGAAAGCTATTTTAATATGACTTCAACATTATTGTTGTTATTGTTAGTCGTGTTGGGGATATTTTGTTCTTACCAAGAGATCGACCAATGAACCGATTTCAAATTTTTGTAGCTCAAAATGTAAGAAGAAACAAGGTCTAGGGCTTTTTGAACGCTATCTTATTGTGACTTCAATATCTTGTTGTTCTTCTTAATGGGGAAATTATGTAATCCAACAATTGAAACAATTGCTTGCCTGACCCATCTACAGTAACATTTTATAAAGCCTGTGCATTTGTGCTTGCCCAGGCCTTGTGGAGAAGTATTTATCTCAGTTTCAGGGGTCGCAAACGCATGTGCATGCTGTAAGATCAAAACGTCAAAATAATGTTTAAAAAATCCTAAAGATTTAGCATGCTTCTGTTGTGGTAATTCATCCAACTTCAAGACCGTTTGCAGATCGAGTGACAATGTCCATGTCCATGTCTCATAAACCTCAACCTCAAAAGGTACAAATGGCTAGTAAGAAGAAAAACCAACAGTGTTCGAAAAGACAAGCACATTTTGTAGACGATTCATCAAAGTCTGTGTCTAGTGACGTTACAGATTGTGATTAGGCCCTGAAATTAATTCGTTTGTTGCTAATGTTAACAGCAACAAATGGATAATTCATTGTAGGCTACTCTAAACGGTCATGAATTACCATTAGAAGTTGATTCTGGATTAGATATTACGCTTTTACTAGCTAGTTGGTATCATAAGTATTTTACTATTATCAAACTGGGCCCGATTTGGGTAGGTGCGGTTGTGAAATCGTTAGGCACCGATGGCCAAACTAAAAGTCTATATATTTGCTGTTATTAGTCCTGGCAAGCAGCCTGCCTTGCTTGGACGTAGCAGGATACATAGGCTTAATCTGGACTTTCATCAGTTTGTGGCTGTTGACATTAACAATTTGGAAGCATTAGAGGACTTAACTGCACATTGATGTTAAATTTGTTTGTGATGAGCAAATATTTGAAAGATTTCTAAAACTTTCCTAAACTTTTTTCAAGGTTTTGGCTCATTTAAGGATTTCAAAGCTAATATCAAGCTCAAACAAGGTGCTTTACCAAAGTACTGTAAGGCTCGACCAGTACCTCTCACTGTGAGGGGGAAAGTTGAGACCGAAATAGACTGACTGGTAAGGGAGAGTGTTCTAACCCCTGTAAATTGTTGTGCCTGGGCTATCCCTGTCATTCTCGTGTTTAAACCGAATGGTGACATTCGTATCGTCAGGGACTACTCAGGTACGGTTAATCCACAGCTGCAAATTGAATACCACCCTGTAACAAGGGCGGAAGAGTTGTTTAATAGGCTTGCTGGCTGCAATACCTTCTTGTTGGCGGCAAAATATTGAGCGTCGCCATATTAGGTGTTTTTCAGGTTGTACAGCTTTGCCTTCAGGTGCTGATGACCTTTATTCAAGCAAGGGAAGTAATCTGGACTTCACGCATGTGCACAAGATACAACTCAAGTCCAGAACTTTCTAGCAAC
Organism: Lithobius niger; assembly: GCA_023313725.1. Lineage (NCBI taxonomy): Eukaryota > Metazoa > Arthropoda > Chilopoda > Lithobiomorpha > Lithobiidae > Lithobius > Lithobius niger. The sequence goes on along the minus strand of JAHWFP010114653.1, from coordinate 41,891 downwards.
ATTGAGAAGTCGAAGACCAGATGTGTTGGAAGCCGTAACCCCTGGCAACCAGCCTCCTCCTCAGCTTCTGATGAAGAAAAAGTCTTCACTCCTTCTGGCCTTGCGCCATTGTACACTTCGTCCCCTTTCGAATATCTAATTTGTAAATATGGTCATGTAATTTTTTTCCCACAGCATTAAACCTGCTGATGTTTGATGTTCATGATGTTCACGGTTTTTTTAATCCACGGTAGAGACCACCAACAATTGGTAGCAGAACGATAAAAAAATTTTTCCCCCGTATGCAGTCCTCGTATGCGGATGCCAACCTACAAGGGAAAGAACACTGGACTCAACTTGGGATTTAAAGACGGAACAAGCTACAAGACCTACAGCGTCAAGAAGTGTGTCATGGTCAGCAAAACTAAGGCAAGTAAATTCATATTTTGGTTAGAAGGGGTCCCGTCAAACCATTGATGACGTTTTAAAGTTTTCTTTAAACTAAACAGTGATAAAAGGAATTTTGCGAGACTAATTTAACGAAATTCCTAACCCAAGACAGTGCTAGTGCTAACCTTAAAAGTTATTGAGCAAAATGGCTGAAAGCGCAAAATCTAATACCCTCCAAAATATACAGCTGTTAGATGGAAAATATTATGCATCCTGGGCAGCTAGAGTTAAAGCGTTGCTTAAAGACCAAGGGGTATGGAATTTACTTATGTCAGGAAAGCCAAAGCCCACCGACCCTAAAGTATTAGAGAAATGGGAATTATGCAATGAAAAAGCATGTGGCCTAATAACTTTATCTGTTGACTTAACGAAGATCCTAATACCAAGTAAACTTGTTAATGCGTCTGAAATCTGGAGTCATCTTAAAGACATTTATGAGCCCTCCAATATTTTACGTTATTTGTCGTTACGCAAACAGCTGCACGAGTTTCGAAAAACAAGTGACATGAGCGTAGCCGAATATTTAGGAAAAATGGGCACGTTTTTTCAAAATATCAATGACACCGGAAAAATTATTGATGACGAGGAGTGTGCATGTTACATAATTCTTGGATTGCCAGATTCGTACGATAACTTAGTGACAAGTTTCTTAGCACCTTTAAAGAAGAATGAAACACTAAAATGTGCAGACATTGAGCACTTACTGATAATGCATGAATCAAAAGAAAGCGCAGTGAATGATTCAAAACATGTTTCAGATAAGGTGTACTACGCAAATCCAAGACCTACAAATAAGCCTCAAGCCAACTCACCGTCAGTCACGTGCTTCCGTTGCGGCGGGGCCGGACATAAATCCCCCGAATGCGCCACCCCTAGTAATTCCCAGGAGCACAATAAAGAGTTTAAGCGAGGCGGTCGTGGAAGAAGCAGACCAAAGTGGCGAGGTTCCAGGGGAGTGCAGCGAAGTCACCCTGTAAGTAGAGACAATTTCTCGTGTTTTACATATGCAAAATACGTTGGCGTAAAAGCGTTTGCTACTAAAGCAGGTTGGAGCCTAAAAAATGCACTAGTGATCATAGATTCCGGATCAGGCCGCCATTTTGTGTCGAATAAATCTTGGTTCATGAATACTTATGAAATAAATCCAGAAAGTGTAAAGTGTGCAACCGAAGGTGATCCAGTAATAACCAATATTGAAGGTAACGTATCTATTGATACCAATGGTGTTTTGCTCACAATGAAAAGAACGTTATTCCTCCCGGAATTTGAAGTAAATCTTTTTTCCGTAGGACAAGCTGTGAAAGCAGGCATGCAAATAATTTTGATGAGGATAAATGTGAAATTATTCAAAAGAAAACTGGTCGAAACATTGCTACAGCTCACTATATAGCAGGGTTGTTCGTAATTTTTAACCCAAATATTCACACGAAAAGTGCAAAAAATGCAAATAATGCAGAAATAAGTAAAAATATTGTTTCCAACCCACAAACTAACTACACAAGTGTGCAAAATGAAAAAATAGTATGCAACCCTAGAATTTTGCAAATGCCTGAACAGCAAAATCATGACTATGCACAGGTGCACATTTTTGCAAATAATTTAAATAACAGCTTAATAGAGCAAAAAGACGTAGCTAAAACAAGCTATTTCAATAAAAATACGTACCTGTGGCATCGAAGATTTATGCATGTCGCAACTTCAACGTTAAAACAAATTGCAAAATGCAATGCCCTTCGGGATTTTAGTGCACCTTCGGCAATTAGGCCAAAATCAAATGCCTGTGCGTCCTGTCTCCAAGGCAACTCCAAAACAAAGCCTTTTAAAACAATGAATGCAGATCCCATTGTTAAATGTTTTGATATTGTGTACTCGGATATTGTTGGGCCATTCCAGACGCCTACCATGGCTGGCTCAAACTATTTTGCAACATTCATTGATGGCAGAAGTCGCTTCACTCAGGTTGCGTTTTTAAAAACAAAAGACCAACTGTTTGAGAAGTTCCGTGAATATAAGTTAAGAGCAGAAGCAGCAACAGGATGTAAAATTAAAGTCTTACAATCGGCCAATGGAACTGAGTACTGGAATTCTAAGATGGAAGCGTTTTTATTAGAAAATGGTATAAAACACCAATTCTCACCTCCCTATTCAGCATCCTCTAATGGCACTGCAGAACGCGCCAATTTGACAATTACGAGTCTCGTGCGAGCAACATTAATACAGGCTAAACTTCCCACCAGGTTCTGGGGTGAACTGGTTAATACGGCAGTATATACAAGAAACCACTGCACAAACGTACGTAACAAAAACGTCACACCACATCAAATTTGGGAGAACTCGAAAATAAAGCCTACTGTGAAATACTTTAGGGCCATTGGATGTTTATGTTTTGCACTCAAACCCCCAATGCAGCGAAGCAAGACGGAAGCAAGAGGCGCCCCATGCATAATGCTAGGCTATGATCAACTCTCAAGAGCGTATAGATTATATGACATTAACAATGACAAGGTGATTGTCAGCCGAAACGTCACGTTCCAAGAGCATAATGTAGGTTCGTTACGTCTATCCAACAATGTGCCGCAAGATGGAACAGAGCTAGATTCCTTAATTGTTGACTTAAGTCCAAAGGAGGTAGAAGATAAGGTCGCACCATTTCAAGAAAACCCAAGGTCACCAATTGCAAGCCCTACCGCAGCTCAGCCAAGGCCAACTGTTGGTACCCCAGATCAAGCTACAGTGAATAATTCTACTGTGAACAATTCGCAATTTCCAAGCATAGTCAGCCCTCCACTTCTTCAACCAAGGCCAACTGTACAAGCTTCGTCACCTCCCACCCAAAGAATAACTAGGAGCAGAGCCCAACGCGAAGGGATAGTAGTCCCAGACATACAAAGCCAGACTTCACCACGGGGGGAATTGGGGCATCAAGCCGTTTTTGCCGAAGCCTCCGATATTTTTCAAGAGGTCAATGACGATTACATCCTCGCTTTGTATGCAGTTCCAGATGAGCCTAGAAGTGTGAAAGAAGCAATGAATAGTGCCGACGCACACCAATGGAAGATAGCTATGCATGAAGAGTATGGATCTCCATGTGCCAACGGCATATGGGAACTCGTCGACCTTCCACCAGGAGCTTCAACGATAGGTAGCAAGTGGGCGTTGAAGTTAAAAAGAACGGTCACTAGAGAAGTTGAACGCTATAAATCTCGCCTCGTAGCAAAAGGATTTTTGCAAATCTATGGAGTACAATATTCCGACACATACGCGCCCGTGGCCGGACTGCCCACAATACGTTTACTAGTATCTGTTGCCATCCAGAATAATTGGTATATAGATCAGTACGATATTAAGACCGCATACTTAAACGGTTTTTTAGGAGAAGAAGATCAGATTTATATGGTTCAACCTGAAGGTTTTGAGGTCCCTGGTCAAGAAAATAAAGTTTGCAGAATAATACGGAGCCTATACGGCTTGAAACAGTCCGCCAGATGATGGTACATTCGTTTTGCCGAACAGATGTTAAAGAAAGGACTCACAAGATGTCGTTCGGACGCCTGCGTCTTCTTTTACCGAAATGGGAAGGATTTCTGCGCCCTGTGGATGATATCGCAGCCATAGCCTCGAATGCAAAAATGAGATTGATGGCCAAATCGATCCTAACTGAAAGTTTTGAAATTAGACCATTAGGTCCGATAAACTACATGCTGGGAATCAAGTTTACAAAGACTAAAGATGGCACAATGTTTTTAAACCAAACCAAATACATCAAGAAGGTCCTTGTAAAGTTTGGCATGCAAGACTGCACCTCGGTAGCCACCCCAACAGTTGCGAGAGGTCAAGCCGCCCCAGACGTAAATGATTGCCCAGACAACATACCCTTACGTGAACTCGTAGGATCCCTGTCGTACATAGCAAATGGGACACGTCCAGACATAGCCTTCGCCGTGAATTGTTTAGCGCAGCGTGCATCAAACCCTTCCAAGGAAGATTGGATGGCCGGAAAACGCGTACTGCGTTACCTCCAAGGTTCGAAAGACTTAAGCCTAGCTGTTAGCCCCGACAGCACCGGACTTAAAATTTACACAGACGCGAGCCACGCAAGCGATCTAGAAACAAGACGTTCCACTACAGGCATTATAGCCACGTATGGTTCCGTCCCATTTTTATGGAGATCAAACCTTCAACACACCGTTTCCCTCTCAACGATGGAATCCGAATACAAAGCAATTTCACAAGGAGTTCAAGAGTGTCTATGGACCTGTGAACTCTTGATTGAATTAGGTGTTATACCATCAAATGAGATAAAGCCAATTCCGTTGCTTACAGATTCCCAAAGTGCAAAAGCCCATGCTGTAAGTTTCGTAGAAAAATCTAGGACGAAGCACATTGATGTAATCTACCATCATGTGCGTGAACGCATAGAAGATAAAAGCGTGGAAATTAATTATGTTCCTACAAAGACAAACATAGCCGACCTGTTGACAAAACCACAACCTGGAATACGGCATAATTACTTGTCTAATCTTATAAATGTTTCTTGTTCCAGATAGATGCATTTGTCAAGGGGAGGATTGTTGGCGGCAAAATATTGAGCGTCGCCATATTAGGTGTTTTTCAGGTCGTACAGCTTTGCCTTCATGTGCTGATGACCTTTAATCAAGCAAGGGAAGTAATCTGGACTTCACGGATGTGCACAAGATACAACTCAAGTCCAGAACTTTCTAGCAACATTGAGAAGTCGAAGACCGGATGTGTTTGGAAGCCGTAACCCCTGGCAACCAGCCTCCTCCTTAGCTTCTGATGAAGAAAAAGTCTTCACTCCTTCTGGCCTTGCGCCATTGTACACTTCGTCCCCTTTCGAATATCTAATTTCTAAATATGGTCATGTAATTTTTTTCCCACAGTATTAAACCTGCTGGTGTTTGATGTTCATGATGTTCACGGTTTTTTTTAATTCACGGTAGAGACCTCCAACACTTCTCAGTTACTGATTTGAGTGATGCATTCCTGCAAATTGAGTTAGCAGAAGAAGCTGAAGCCCCTTCAACCATAAACACCTGTAAGGGCTTATATCAATACCAAAAGCTTCCTTTTGGCCTCGCGTGTATGCCTGGAATTTTAAAAAGGGTATAGTGTATGCTTAGATACCTCCCTAGGATTACACCCTTTTTAACAGCATACTTGCTGCTGGAAAAAGCCAGGAGCATGACAAAACTCTTATTAAGGTTTGTGAAGTATTGCAGGAAAGCGGCATTAAATTCATGTCTTAGTTTTATGAACCTGTATGGTAAATTCGTCCCCCATCTGGCAACCATACTGGCTCCTCTTATTATAAACTCCTGTCTCCTAAAAATGCTTGGAGCTGGAGTAAAGAATGTTCAGAAGCTATCCAAAATGCTAAGACTGCAATTTTAAATTCAAAGGTCTTTGTGCATTACGACCACAAACTTGTGAGTGATGCAAGCCCTGTTGGTGTTGGCTCATACCGTTTGTACACCTTACCTAATAGGGAAGATAGGCCTATAGCCTTCATCTCTCGAACATTAAGTAAGGCCAAATTTGTCTATGCTCAATTCGATCGTGAGGCCTTATCTATAGTGTTCGTGGTCAAGTGTTTCCACCAATATTTGTTTGGACGAAAATTTGTGCTGCAAACAGATCAAACTGCCTTGCTGTGGGTATTTGGTAGTAAGGAATCTATACAGGTAATGGCAGCCGCATGCATTCATTGGTGGCCCTCTTTTTAAAAGCGTATGATTTCAAACTCTAACATTTCCGCGTAAAGCAAAATCTCACAGCTGATTGGTAATCACGCTTCCCGATGCCGTACGAGTGTCTATCCAAATGACCAATTGGTTGGTGCTTAATGAGTTTACAAACGATAGAACACTTGCAATTCTAGCAGACTTGCTTGAAAACATACGTTAGAAGATAGCCTGCTAGCTGCAGTCTATTGTTATACTAACTACAGTTGGCCTGACAATAGAAAATGATGATTTTAAGCTTTATTTTTATACGATGGCGAGAAATATCGCTTGATGGGAAAGCTGTTTATTGGGTCATTGATTAGTCATGCGTGGTAAATTACATGTTGGTTGTTACAGCGTAGTCCATATTAAATCCGTTGCTCGCTCTTGTGTCTGGTAGCTTGTGATAGATAACGATCTTGAGCAACTTGTTAAAAAATCTAAACCATGCCAAATTCATAGAGATACTGGTGTTTCAAGAAAAAAAAACATGTATGGGAGCACGCTACTTCTACCTGGTCCAGAATTCATGTTGACTTTTGCGGGCCCTCCCATGGAAAAATGTTTCTAATCATCGTTGATGCGGATTCCGTTCCTGTTTGCGTATATAATGAATGGTACACCTAGTACAGCCGTTATCAAACTTCAATGTGATTTATTTTCTGCATGCAGGTATTGCAAGACCCTAGTAAGTGAAACGGCCTGCAGCTGGCGAGTGCTGAATTCGAACGGTTTTTAAAGGAATGTGGGATACATCATGTGACGCCAGTTCCATATGAGCCACAGAAAAATGGTGCAGCTGAAAACACACTCCATTCCCTGAAACGCAGTATCAAAGCGAATTTATCCCAGGGTTAAATATCGAATTAACGGTAGATAATTTTCTCACGCAACCTACGCAAATTTCACATAGTACCTCGCAAATTAGTCCGTTGAAGGCTTTCCTGAAGAGAGCAGTATGCACAAAATTATCATTAATATTTCCCTCTACAGAGGATGTTACGTCGAAAATCAAGAGCGTCAGCTTAAGTCTACAGTGGCTAAATGTGAACGTACCTTCGAGATCGGAGAACCAGTTTACATAATTGATAGCAGACCAGGAGCAACTCAGTGTTGGCTTCCGGGAAAGATTGTCATTAAAACAAGTGACTTGATTACTGAGTATTACCATGGACTGGGGAGACGTGGCGCAAATCGAACCTCCAACTAAGAAAACGAGCGATGAATAAATCACGCAGTAATGATCAAGAGTGCATTGAATTGAAATCATGTGATGACATTGCGCAGTGATATTCTAATCCACTGTACACAGCGCAAGGTGATGTATCATGTGGATCAATGCACCATTCGATTACACCTGCAGTGACTTTAACGCCAACTAAATTGGCAATGGCCTTCACAGAACGGCCTCCAAGCCCCAGAGGACTTTCATATTCCCGTGGCTGACCATATCTTCCTCCCCCCCCCCCCTCATTACTGGACCCTGATTTCAGCCATCCAATAAACACCATCTTCCTAGTGGCTGCTTTGAGAAAGCCGCTATCCTCAATTTGCAGTGCCGATGGCTCTGGGCCCGACTACTCCACTTTTGCAGGGAGGGCTGGTCATTCACAAATCGTGAATGGGCAACCGCACTTTTTTTCCCCTCGTCTTTGATTTGTTTGTTGTTGTGGGTTGTTTTGGATGGGGAAACAACGCGTGTTGTTCGATTGTTTAGTGTGGGTTTGGGAATTTTAGGAAAAAAATTACAAACGTTTGAATATTTTCTGGAAGGATGTTATGTTAGTAATATATTAATTAACAAAAATGGAATGTTAAATGTTTATAGTAAGGGTCTAAAAGTCAAAACGTAGAAGGAACACGAACAAGTTTGACAGTGAGGGTCAAAGTGTATAATTTTGTCAGTATAAGAGGCTGGTAAGCATTAGACTCTTACTATCCGGTGGTTAGCTTAGTTCTAGTCTATTCGAACAGAACGTGTGATGAACGGTTGTAGCAGGTTTTCTTTGTTCTTAGAATTATGTTAAGGAACTTTAAAACACAATTTTCTTGTGAAGTTTGTCAGTATATGGCCAGTTTTACAAAGCGTTGTTGTGAATTCCCGTTTGATCTAGACACACGCTAGCGTGTCGCGCCAAGTTAGGCAACAAACATCACAACAAACATCACATCAATTCAATTGTCGAGGTTGTAAACCATTGTAGCGCGACGTCATTGCGTCAGTGTCTTATATATTGAAGCATAGTTGGGCACATTTCAGGTACTTGAGGGAAAATAATAATGCGGTACAAGAGCTTAAATTGTGTTGAAATCAAGAGCAATGACCCACCTGACAAAAATTAACTCGTGTTTGAATGCCAGCTATGCTGCTTTCAATGCAAAATCTGCCCCTCAATAACGTTGAAAATGTGCTACTACCTAGCTAGTCCGCTCATCCCCGTGTTAAATCCCATAGGGTGATTATTCATCAATTCCGAGATAACGGGAAGGCTTCCAGCTATGAAATTGGACGAATGGGTGCACTACAATACGAACTGCGTACTTTTTATGGGTTGGAGCCTGGGGGCGTAACAGGGATGGCGTGGGAGGGCTTTTAAGTACGAAAATATTGTATTAACCATTGTTAGTATTGTCGGCATCGTCTCTCATTGGACGGCCAAAGTTCCGACAATGAGAACGTGTATACTGACGTGCGTGCTTAGACACACACTAGTGTATCACGATATCAGAGTGGTTCAGCCCTTCAAAGGAGTGATATCAACACACCAAAACTAACTAAATACAACAAATTACAACAAAATCAAGACCAAAAACCAAAAGCCAATAAAGAGGTGACTAAGCTGAGAATGGTTCGGCTTATAGGCAAAAGGTAGTAGAAAATTGTTGAAAACCAATTGCTTGTTGACGTGGCACTTTATTACTCATTTGCACGGTAGTGGAGTTGAGTGAATACACAATTAAAAAAAAAAGAGTGATATCATATCAAAAACCAAAACTGGTAAAAGGGCCCACCAAGTTCCGAATGGTTCGGCCCTTCAAAGGAGTGTTATCAACACACCAAAACATTCGCCAACTTAATCGCACCGAATAATACTTTGAACGTTAAACGAAAACTTGAAAATTGCTACCGAAAGTAGCAATGTTCTAGTTTTCATTTAACCTTCGAATTATTAAGCGGTGCGATTAACTTGGCGAATGTTTTGGTGTGTTGATATCACTCCTTTGAAGGGCCGAACCATTCGGAACTTGGCGGCCCCTTTTATCAGTTTTGGTTTTTGATATGTTGAAAATACAGTGACATCACTATATCTGCCAATTATTGTTGAAGGTCCTTACAAATTAAACGCCACCATTATCATTCACTCATCACCCAGTCGTCCAAGTCTCCGGGATTCCCATTACAAACTTCAACAGAATAAAGATTATCAATATTCTCACAGCGGACACACAAACAAACAAACAAACAAACAAAACTATGTTCTTAGTTATATAGATTATTAGGGATATTTATTACATTACATTATTAGGTACTAGGACAGCCCCCCACCCCCACTGCGGAGGTCCATAGAATACGGATTATCGAGACTCTCACTGCTGACATTCACACACACACACATACACACATGTAATTTCCTGTTAGCAGTCTTCTAAGCTTTCATTAGATTTAGTTAGAGCCAGGGGTAAGAGATGCAGAGGCCTACATTCCGATTGCATGAAAATATTGTGACTGGAAAAACATATGACGTCATTAGTTCCGTGCATCTTTGTTGAAACGACAGAATTATTACTTTTACAGACAAATCAGTTGTGTATCCCATTGCGGACATCAATAGAACATAATTTGTAGTGGGAATCTCGGTGATATGGCGACACACACACACACACAAACAAACAAATCTTACGATCTTAGTTATATAGATTAGAGATGTTAATATTGGAATTGGGTAGTTAAATAATTGAAGGGTGTTAATATTCGAATTGATGTTGAGTTTGAAATAACACTGCTAACATAAGAAATTAGAATGTACTAGGGCAGCCCCCCCCCCCCCCCCATATATGGCCGGTTTTATAGAGCATTGTTGTGATTTCTCATTTGCATGGAAATGCTATAATTTCCAATTAGTAGTCGCTCGAGCTTTCATTAGATTTAGTTAGATCCAGAGATTAGAGACATAGAGGCCTAGATGCCGTTTTCACGAAAATATTGTGACTGTAAAAGAACATGACGTCATCAGTGATGTGCATCTTTGTTGAAAAGACAGTTCGAATCATTACTTATACATACAATTCAGTTTGAAAGACAAACAAACAATCAAAAGAATTATAAATGTTATCGATAGTCCCACTGTGGAAATACAAGCAAACAAAAATATTAAGATTACCGAAATTCCCACTGCAGACACATGCACACACAAACACAAACAAACAAAAAACTACAATCTTAGTTATATAAATTTCAAATAAGATTTATTGTAAATAAGAACTATTCTATTCTGAAAAAATTGTGGTGTTCCCCTGATTAACTTGTGGGGGAATGTAGTGTTTGTCGTATAGGTGCACCTCACACCTGTACTTATGTTGTCGCATTTCTGGGCACCAATGCCCTGGTAGTGCTAATAAAAGCGTATGTTTGTACTTAACCCTAACCTACTTATATATAAAGAACAGGCAGCAAGGTCCATTGGTCTAGCATAATCTGTTATATTCATTGCCACTTGGCACCGTTCACTGAATTTCCCTATTGAAAGTCACATCATCAGGTGGTGGAAATCAGGCAAATTTTTCCATGATGTTAAACATGCGAAGCCTTACCAACTTCTAGTTAGTGTTACCACCTCGATATTTAGCAGAAAAGAAAACTTAATTTAGGAGAATTTGATGCAATTGCATGCTGGGGATCACATAACACTAAGGTGGCTGACTCGTACCCTCACATTAGAATCAAACTGTTTACCTCTCTAAACGTACATTTAAACATAATTTTAAACGAGTTGTTTAGACGTTTGTTCATTTGTTTTTTATTGCATATTTTTATTCGTTTTGAACGTACATTTAGTACACATCCTTTGTTTATCGACATGTTTTATCAATGACCAATAATCAGTATAGACATTTCCAACACTATCTGAAACGTTCAACTGTTCACTGAAAAAACAGGTAATAGATGTCTAGTGCACGAAATCGTACACGTTAGTCTTCTATGAACGCTTTTAGAACTATAGCAATGGCCAAAGTGGATGAAGCCGCATAAGTTTGGATGAAGTCTAGTTCAGGAGGCTTGGGGCTTATCCCATCTCGATGGATGTACTGTCTTTCAATAGACACGTAGAATCACAGTGAGGGACATATAATTATTCCATAAGTTTTATGAAGTAAGGGTGCGAACTAAATAAGCTCGCATGATATCATTCAGCTCGCCAACCTTCAAACACTGCAATTCTACAAAATTAGGTGTTGGAGGACAGCATGTCCAGCTTTACCGGTCATGTCACTGACGAATATGTACCAAAGTGGGGCACGTCCTTGAGTGACACCAAACCAGTTATCATCCCTCACAAAAGCATTGGTCCTAGGAACAACAAACTATCAGGTCCCTGACGAGACAATGTATCTGATGCTCCGTTCCCAACCACAGCTGTATTACCAGCTCAGTGTGACCACAGTATATAGTTCTCCAGGGCCAGCGGACGAGCCAGATCTAACTACTCCAGCAGGACCTTGATGTTTGCCATTAGGTGATCAGCCTGCTTCCACCCGAAGCAGGCCATGGTCATATGTCACCGTGACAGAAGCTAACCGTTACATTTGCCTCTGTATCCAGCAATGAAATAAAATAACCAAGGCCTCGGCACACTTCTCGCACCAAATTTTCGGATCTGACCCCAACAAACCACACTGAAGTAGAACAGTGAAGAAGGACAATGATTTATAACAACTGCAAAGAGCTCAGGGAGCTCCTCAATGGCTCGTTTTCCCCGACTGAAACACATGGTCATCCAAAGTAGTTACAAAACGTCTACCAGTCAACAAAAAACTGAAGTCATGTTGACTCCTGGAGCATGTCATCATCTTTATCACAATCAATCTATAGAGTATATTTAGAAATTCTGTAGATTTTTTAGTAGTTCTGTAGAGCTTCTTTAGAAGTTCATTAGTCTTTTTAGAGTCTCTTCTAGAAGTCGTAGAGTGTCGTTAGAAATTCTATAAGCTTCTTTAGAAATTTATTGTCTCTTTAGAAATGCTGTAGTCTCGTTAGAAATTTGTAGAAATCTGTTTCGAAGTTCTACAGAGTCTCATTAGAAATTCTCAGTAAATTAGGAATTCTAATGTTAAATAGGCATAGCACCTTATGACCAGTTTATGTTCATGAATAATGCAAGGGCCACCGTGCTAGTGGTACTAGGTTCACAGACTCCCGTCTGCACACATCGTGAGCCCAGGCTGCAACCAAAATTGCAGTGGGTGGAGCCCCTTCTCATAGTCCCTGATGACCCAGATCCACGTGGCACACGGGTGCTGGGAGACCACCAACACAGGGCTTCTTCCATAATAAATTGAAGCAAAATATCAATTCACCGCATTCGACACCTCACGCTCCTCGAAGTCTACAAATGTGTACAAATGCATACAAATACAATTCAAATATGTACGAACGAGTACAAACATACACAAATGCAGTGCAAATGCACTATAAACTCGTGCAAATATGTATAAATGCTATACAAATGCACAACAGATGCATTCAAGTGCATAGAAATGCAATACAAACACACTTCGAAGGAATACAAATGTGCATAAGTGTGCAAATTACCTGCTCTGCTATACAATTATAAACATAATTGGTATAGAATTCTAAAGAAACTAGAATTTCTAGAATGTGTCAAACATTACCAACGAAACTATTAAGGAAATACTGAAACCTATAGAAATGGCCTGTTTCTCAATTTTGTCTTTATTTTTTAAAATCACGATGAATTTTTAATGAATACAAATTTATACATTTGGGAAAACATAGTCACTAGCTATTCTACAGAATTGTTTTTAGAAATTCGATTGAAGTCTCTTTGGAACTTCAATAGACCTACAGTCGCTTTAGAAATTCTAGAATTCTCTTTAGAAGTTTTAGAGAAGTATCTTCAGACGTTCCATACAGTCGTTAGAAATTCTTCAGGGTCTCTTTAGAAATTCTACTGATTATAAATTATATAGAAGCTCTTAGAGTCTTAATTGTATAGTCCTTTTTAGAAATTATATTGTGTTTTCTAGTCTATTTTGAGAAGTTTTATAAAGTAGGCTATCTACAGAAATTCTAAAGGATCCTTTTTATAAATTCTATAGAATTCTGTTTAGAAGATCTATAGAGTAGATTCAGTAACTCTACAGAACCCGTTTTAGAAATACTGTGTAATACGCTTTGGTAGTTCTATAGAGTATATTTAGAAATTCTGTAGATTTTTTAGTAGTTCTGTAGAGCTTCTTTAGAAGTTCATTAGTCTTTTTAGAGTCTCTTCTAGAAGTCGTAGAGTGTCGTTAGAAGTTCTATAAGCTTCTTTAGAAATTTATTGTCTCTTTAGAAATGCTGTAGTCTCGTTAGAAATTTGTAGAAATCTGTTTCGAAGTTCTACAGAGTCTCATTAGAAATTCTCAGTAAATTAGGAATTCTAATGTTAAATAAGCATAGCACCTTATGACCTACGAATCTGCCGCCCACCCCCTTTTCCCGAAGTGCTTCCATAACTATATCGAACTTCTTTTGAAAATTTATAGAATTATTTCTGTACACTCTCTATAAAAAATAAGTTCTGTAGAATTCTCAAGAGTTATCAGGACGAGTTCGGATGGCAGCTAGTGACTACCAGGTCCTTGCCATTCCGGTTGAGTCTGCAACAAACCTATATTATTATTATTATAGGTACATTTCAGTTTTGCTGTAATAACTGACACTTTAAGTAATTTATTGGTCAGAATCTCACGATTATCGATTTTTAACCCACGGCTGCGATGATCTGCCGGCGAGACTATGTAAATAGGTCGAGGGGCGAAGGCCCGAGACCAATTAGCATAGTTCGAGTCGGCAGATCATCGCAGCCGTGGGTTAAAAATCGATAATTGTTAGATTCTCATCAATAAATTATTTATATCAATAAATAATTTGGAACGTCTAGCTAACTCGTATTTAATTAAAACGTGTTTGTGTTTTGTGAAAATTGCTTCAATCAGTATCTGAATATGAAAGAAGGTCATCCCATTTTAGTTTGTGGAGGAGGAATGTGATAGTGGACGAGTCCTTTGCCTCAACTTTGTGGTGGGAGAAGGTGGGGGGAGGAGGAGTTTGACAGGTTATTCGGCGGCATGGTTTTACGCTGGACGCTCGCTAGTATTTATCAAAGCTTTTTGGATCGAATAATTCGATATGTGAGGCAGCAGGAAGTGTGCGATAGTGGTGGGAAGGTGGAGTGGGGGGG